>ONZA01014083.1:3393-22248 GCA_900322205.1 Kewa caespitosa | reverse complement strand
GACAATATTTCTTTGAACCATTCACCTGAATCATGATCCTTTGTTATGTTATTATTTTAATTTTTTTTTTTACTTTCCCTTTTTTCCCTTGTTCCTATCTCTCCTCTTACTTTCTCTCTCTAACCTAGGTAATCACCTAGGAAATACTACCCCACTAAACGCATAAGACCCAAAACCAAAACCCAGCCAAACTGTTCCCCCCACTACCCGACAGCCCCTGCTACCCCTCTCCCCTCACATTCCCTTCTCCACTCCCCATCAACCACGTGGTGCACCATCCTCCCATAGTAGTTGACCCAACCAAGCCCCACTTTCCGAAATCCCCCATGCTACAGCCGCCACCCTACCTTCCCCTCTTGTACCATATTGTCTTTGTCCCCCTATGTTAATCTCACTCCTTTAATGTTGTACCATTTATTAAGAACCTTTAGATCAAGTGTATTTGACATTTTCTTTGTCTTGTAATCATGGCCCTTTGAGTTTGTAGTCAAACTCATCTCAAACCTTAATTTTAACCCATTAAAATCTGATTTCTTTTGTGTACATTGTACATACATTAATTGTGCATAAAGACATACACTAATACCTTTTGGCTAATTAAGAACTTTTTATATGCATATATAACCATACATTATTCTACACATACCTCTAAAATCAACGTTTTGCAAATGAATATTTTTGATTTTACAATTTTCATATTTGTTCAATTAATTTATTCATTTATTTTATTTTTGAAATTTCAATAGAAAAATTTAACTATTTTCAAAAAAAAAATTGAAATGCCAAAATATTGTCCTTTTGCCGAAAAATTCACACTTTTGTATATATATCAAATCAATAATTTTGAACCTTTGTACAAGAATAAATTTACCAAATTCACATTTAGCACTTGTATATTTAATTTAATCCACCTTTTCTACATATCACACATTAACATTTGAATGACACTTGTTACACCGAGTGCACCCTTTGACTAATTAACAACCTTGTACACTTTTTTTATCCTACTTACACCTATGTATACTACACTGTTACACTCCCCTTTACACCCTTGTATTTACACTTGTATACATACGCACCTACATACATAATAACATACCCATCCTACCTCCCTCTATTTAAACCCCCAAAAAATATGAGTTAGTGGCCCTCTTTTCTCTCTTATCTACTACTACTATGCTGCTGCTGCGACGACTACGACTACTACGACTACCACTACTACGACTACTACGACTACGACTACTACCACTACTACCACTACCACTACCACTACTACCACTACCACTACCACTACCACTACTACTACTACCACTACTACTACTACCACTACCACTACTACTACTCTCTAACACTTAGCATTTTTCAAGAACTCAAGAGGATTAACCTCTCTAATTAGTCCATAATTAGAGAGTTTAACTCCTAATTTTAACAACAAAAGTGTTTTACGACTAAATCTCTTCTTCAAATTTTTTATCTTTTCTCCCTAAGACCAAGTGAGGGCCTTGGTTAAGGGTACTTAGTGAGTAATTAACTCACTTCTTGAAGTCCAAGCGTGGATCATCCAAAGGTGAATCAACAAGTGTAAGAGCTTCTAATCCCATTTAAATTTTCCATCATTTCTCTTAATTACCATTACTAACTTAATTTGCCTTTTTGTGGCCATTTGATTTTTCTTCTTTTTGACCTTTTGGCGCGGTTGGGTGCCCCCCACTACTTACGGGGGTAACCTCTCCACATCACCATAAACAAAACGGCTACTTGCCATTTGACGTCATTTCGAACCCCACCAACTATTGTGAGCAAACTTGAGGGTTGAGTGCTCAAGTTGATGATTTTGTGATTAGTGTAAAAATGATATTTTCCAATTTCTTTTAACTAAAATCAACCAAAAAAAATCAAAAATCGTGCTTATATGCGTGGACAATGAATAAATGAGCCTGGGGATACAAGTTTATCTTTCGAATTTTCGTACAGTTTGAAACCTTGTCAGTAAAAACTCAATATCTCACTTGTTTAAAGCCTCAACAAAGGCCTAGCAAGAGTTAACTCAAAGTTCTTTGTTTCAATACCAAGAACGCGTAATTTGGACCTCTTCTGGGCACCCTTTTGAAGTTGGGTCCAATTTTGGTGATGATTAGTGTATAACCTACATTAATGACTAATTTTCTATTAATCGGTTAGGATTATAAATTTTCATCCTTAATAATAAATGAGTTAGACGTTTAAGGCTTTCCAAAGACACCTCCCATCTCCTTAAACTCTAAATAGTTTAGGAAAGGTAATTTTCCCAAATTCACCCAGTGAACTGTCTAAGGACTTGACTTAGCTTTTTACCATTAATCCAAAGAAAAAATGCTTTAGGTCACTAAAATTGACTTGTGCCATTTTCTTGGGTACCTCTATGTGTCAGTAGCACATTACAAAAATATAATTTTAATTTTCATTAACCAAGAAATCACAAAAAAATATTTTAGTAACTCACTGTCTAGTTTAACAATCAATCTATAAATGGTCTAAAATCGAAACGGGTTTGAGTCCTGTTGATCCTTCTTTGATGTACATGTGTAGAACTCAACAAGATACCATTGGGCTTGGGAATCAGCCTATTTTGATTTTTAATCAATGGTTTCTCTAAGTTGGGCCTAGCCCACTGTCCCGTCCAGTTAAACTGTCAACTTTGAGGATTTTTAGTAAATCCATTTTAAGTCCAACAATCACAAAACTTTTCGTCTAGTCTTTCAATAAGTTTGTTAGATGCCACTTTTTTTCGTAATTTTTAGAGTCCTTTTGACCATTTTTTCTAATTAAAGTGTTAAATAGTTGATAATAAACCGTTAACTAAAATTGTCATCCAACTTCAAATCATGCCCCAGAGGTCTTTATGCCCCGACATGACTTCATCCATGCCTTGAGTGGACTTTTGATGATTCCCAGAAGTGAAGACCGACTTGAAACGAGTATTTCTCATTATTAGGATACTTGTCCTATTTCTTATGCTATTTTACGGCACTTTTCATATTTGGAATATTGTATTTTCTTTTTCATATCCAACCATGTAAAAACTGTCTCTCGAGACAATCTAACTCGGCTTCTATAATAAAATGAACCTAGTTGACAATTTTCAACTGTATCTGAACCACGATTCATTCTTGACATATTAGGCCCACTCATATCAGTTTGGGTTATGATGAGACCGCCTGCCTCGATATTGACTCCCTGCGGATTATCTCTAAACAAGATAACTCCTAAGAGGATATACCCCTAGTGGAATTAATTGGCTCTGAGCTCAAACTGATATATTTTGGCTCGATATTTGGCCCCAGGGAAAACGGTGGACTCGACCGCCCCTCTTTGTCAATCTTGACCTGAATGGCCATTAGTCTAGGTTAATCAAGGATTGAATGCCAGTAGTTGATTATCAACTGTCTCACACTTGCATGCTTATTTAGACTTAGGACCGGCATGTCCTTTTGATGTATGGCATGACCCTGTGCCAAATTCGAGGTTAGAATTGAACATTAGCTTGTACGCGATCATTAGTACTCCACTCACCTCCACTTCAAATACTACCCTTCATCATCCCCCATGGAGTATATACTCCAGCCTTGTGGAGTACATATTGATTGAATGCAAACAAATGTTTGATCGTCCCCTCTTATTTGGCTCGGCGTCATTATGGGGGACCCGTTCACTTCTCCTACGGAGTCACTCACCATCTCATTAAGCCTACCATACCCATCAACTCCACATACTCAAATATAACTCCTTCACTCCACGAGAGTTTATTTCCTTCCTTGAAACGGTAAATACTCGAGAATCAAATACTTATGCGCTTGAACCAAGTTCGGGTCAATCCACCTATCTCAGTTGATCTCTTAGGATACCCCGATTCTCACTCCGGCTATGTCCATGGTGACGTTGGTCGTACTCCAACCTCTCCCACCCTCGAATTAATACAACTCCTGGAAGAAATCATATGTATTTGCTTCTTATTACTGTTTTGAGGAGGAACTAGCTCACCCATCCTTACCCGCTCCCACCGAGTGGCTCCGTGGACCTGCTGAATGGGTCCCAAGTACAGAACTACGTTAGGGCTTTGATCTGTGGGTGGATTCAAGTCCCATGATGAATGGTACATAGCACAGTGCTACTATATCCAAGCCCACCATACACCGAGAGACATGCCGGTCCAACAGTCTGTTTTTGTATATTCGTGTGCTAACTTTCAACGTGTATATTCATGTGCTTGATCCAATTTTATACATTTGCGTGATACTTGTTTAATCTCTTTCTTTCATTTATTTCGGGTACAATCATGATCATCATCCAAATTCACTCAAAATTAGGGACAATGACGTATTAGTAGGTGCCCGTTGCATGACGGATAGGGAAACAGATCCACCTTGGACGTCCGTACCCTATAACTTAAACCCTGAACCCAGATCATCTGGTAGCCAGACTTTTGCCTTATCCATCACAAAGTCACTATGGTTTTGCAATGGTTTTCCTCAAAACCTAGTTCAGGTTTACCTGAGAAACCCTTCGTCCCTGTTTAGATTATAACAGGGTGGCGACACCTTCTTTTTTACAGGCTCTCAGGCTTCCGTGTGGAAGGGAGCCCCTGCTCCCTTTCGCAGAAAAACACTATAGTATTTTTCCTCGGTCCCACAGACTGGCGACTCTGCTGGGGAATAGGGATGGTCGTTTTTATTTTGTAAAAACAACCCATCCCCTAGAGGTTTTGATCCGAACATACATTTTGTCCCTTAAAAAAAATTCCATCCCGTGAAACTTGAGTGTTGATCATGATCGTACCCTTATGCATTCTCGCATGTATATATGTGCTTGTTTGCTTACGCCTTGTTTGGAGTGCCTTATTTGACGATCAGTCCGCACACACACGCGTTGTATTTCAATTTCTAAGCATGGTTCCGCCTTCTTGGCATTGGACATTAATATAATCACCACAAAATACTTAAGAATGTATTTGTGCATTCAATGCGCTACTTGCGACCACCCCATGAAGCATTTCGTTGATTGGGTCACTTGAATATAATAATATCAATGAAGCTTTTACTGAGACCTTTAAGGTGCACTTGGACCAATGCATGCTTGATCTAACCTTTGTGCGATTGTACATACTATCCATCACATCCATGCATCGTGCATGTAGATACATTTGCATATACCCACATTATCATGTAGAGTCGCACTTATGTCCGTCCATTTGTCCATATATATTTAGGTGCATTATCATGCATATGTTCGTACATACTCATGTAATGCATTTGTACATAGTTGCATTCATGCATTAAAGTTGTCCCTAGGATCATGCATCCATCCATACAAAAAAGGAAAACGATAAAAGCGTCTTATCTCAAACATTTGCATTCATGTATCTCGTGTCCATATAGGTCGTCCTAGGGTCTGCCATTTTCCGCCTCAGTCTCCACAAAATTCTCATCCTCTGAGTCATCTGTCTTGACGACAAAAATCTCCTTCATCCTTGTCTATTCGAGTCTACCACTCCAAACAAAATTCATGTACCCTCTCGAGTCAAACACATGTCACTCTCCCTTCAAAAATGCTCCTCAAGAGTTATCACTATTGGAATTCCGCTTCCCAAATTAAATGCTTCAAAAATGGAATTTCATTCCCAATTTGTTCAAGATGACATTTTCCATTAATATGGTATTATCTTTTCCATCATGAACTAATGTTTGCAGTGTTCCCGCTGTTTTGCAGGTCTTCCGGCTGGACCCGTACTTTTGCTAGGCTGATCAGAATCTCCACCATCATTGGTTTGCCTCTGCTCTGTGGTGCTACCACTGTAGCAATGCCGTCCACTTTGTACCATCGCATCAGTACCCCACTCCAGAAGATGGCAAATTTTATAGACAGTAACCCATCATCACCTCCTCCATAGCCACGGGACCCTCTTGCCAACATCAGAGCCATGTTATAGCTCCTTGTCTATCTGATGGACTATCTTGAATGGGCCTTGTATGACCTAAACAAGAATGAGGATCAGTACGCCCTCAACACTGCGAAGAATCATTTCCTTGAACCTCCTAATGGGAACATCAACGACATTGCTTGGCTCATGATGGAATTCAATCCTTGCTCCTTAATAGAGGATCTCCATCTTCGTCCCCAAGAGTCCGTCAATGACGATGCCATCTAAGCCACCCCAAGGCGCATCAAGTTCGCCCTTTTTGTGTCCATATAGGCGGCCTACATCATGATTTCTAATTCTTGTCTCTAGTGTAGTTTACATTTTTTGCACTTTCATTTTCAATTGTAACGTAGGCTCGAACTACGTTTGGTCTGATTCTAGCACATTTTGTCTTCACCTGTAAGCATGTGCACCGAAGTAAGTAGGCAAGTCCTCAGGAGTGCGACCACAATAATAAAAAAAAATCAAAAAGACAAAAATCTCTATGTTATCCATGTAATTAGAACTACGTGGACCTGATTCTCCATATGCACTTTTGTGAAACCAATCTGATCATGTTAACGACTCACTCACTAGCACACACTGGAGATACATAGGCAGCCTTCGGGCTTGCTCCAAATAAAAACATAAACATACACATGTCTTTTGTAAAAATTAAGGAAAGAAATTCCTTTTCCCAAGCGGATTCCTACTCAAACTCTCAGAGGGCAGCCCCGAACCTTTCTCGAGTGATCTTCTAGTCTATCACATTCTCTAGGGGCAATCCCCTCATTGTCCTTAAGTGTGTCATCCTCACAAGCATCATGACTTGACTGATATTCGTCCACCATCCTTCAAAGTTTAATCATGTCCTAATATCATTTCTTGTCCAGATGGCAAAATCTAACCAAAATTAGAATTCAACATCTCACAAACCTATCCTCGAGGGGCAGACAGCTTATACAAGAGGGGCACATATATTGCTCAGAATAGGACATGTACCCGGGACCGAGCTGGGAAAAACGAAAAAGGAATCAAAAAACTAGTCCTACCCTTGGACAACAAAAGTCGTGCAGGCCTCGGTTTCTCTCCTAAATAGAGGCCTCGCCCCCACACCTCTCCGAAATACACCTTCAATGGCTGATTTGTTCAACCTGGCCAAAATGCCCTATAATACGGTTTTCCTAAACCGTGGTATGACCCAAAAGAACAAAAGACCCTCCCTGGCTTAGAGATATTCTTCAATGGCCTCCAGGTTGGTTAGGAAGAACCTGCAGCCGATACCCCCGACACCATAACCGAACATCCAGACTGGGTTTAACACATTAGATACCGAGCTTTAAATCGCCTTTTCCAAATGAGTCACCTCGATAATGATGACTTTGACCCCACACACCTAATTTCCCCAAGCCAGAATGTCCGAGAGTGGAGTTGGGAGTTCAAGAAGACAAGGGGAGACAATGAGATGCGGATCTATGTTGGCAACCATCCCCTAAAACACGAACAACCCACAAAAAGCCTACTCGAGCCTAAACCTTACCCTGGGTCAGGAAACTTTCTTTAGTCGGAAGTAAATCCATCAAGTGGATTGGGCCTTGCTGACTACGAGCCTGACTATTCATCTTCATCATCCTTCATAAATAACCTAGCCTCCACGGCATATCCATCCGACACCTAAAACACAGAAGACCTACCCTTAGGTTTTGAACATATTTGCATGCAAGAGTCTGTCATTGGGCATAATGCATTGCATGGCGATGAATCAAGGACATACATATCACCAGTTGAAGAGCCCATAATTATAAACATCGGCATAGAAGAAAACAGAAAAGAAGTCAAACTTGGCTCGACAGTGTCACCAGAGGAAAAAGAGACATTCACGGCACTTCTCAGAGAGTATGTGGATGTTTTCGCTTGGTCATATGCAGACATGCCGGGTGATGACGCCGTCATTGACCAACACCGTATACCGCTGTTACACAACAATAAGCTGAAGAAGCAGACACTTCATCGCATGAAACCTGAGATCAGTCTGAAGGTCGAAGAAGAAATTCAGAAACAGATCAATGCCGGATTTCTTGAAGTTGTTAAACACCTAGTGTGGTTAGCCAATATTGTCGTTGTTCCCAAGAAAGAAGGCAAATTCCGGATGTACGTTGACATCCATGATCTGAATGCAGCCTCTCCTAAAGACTGTTTCCCTTTGCCTCACATTGACATGCTACTCAACAATACGGCTAACCATGCCATGTTCTAATTCATGGATGGCTTCTCATGATATAATCAGATCCTAATGGCCTTACAAGACATGATTAAAACAGCATTCATCACCCCCTGGGGAACATACTGCTACAGAGTGATGCCATTAGTGCTCAAGAACGCCGGGACAACATACCAGCGAGCTGCTACTACCATCCTTCATGACATGATCCATGAGATTGTCGAAGTATATGTCATTGACACAATTGTCAAAAGAAAGACCCGAGAGGGGCACACCTCCGACACAAAAAATGTGTCTTTGGGGCCACCTCCTACAAGCTCCTTGGATTTGAGTCAGCCACAAAGGAATTGAAGTCGACCCGAAAAAATAAAGGTAATCATGGAGCTTCCACCTCCTTGCACTGAGAAGAAGTACGAGGTTTTCTGGGACGGATCCAATACATCAGGCACTTCATCTCGCAACTCACCTCGGCTTGTGAGCCAATTTTAAAGCTCCTCAAGAAGGGAGCCGCCAATAAATGGAACGATCAATGTCAAAAAGAATTTGATGCTATGAAAAACTACGTGGCCAAGCCGCCAATCCTGATGCCTCCGAGGCCCAATGAATCTTTGGTGCTGTATCTGACCATAACTGAAACGGCCATTGGGGCATTCCTTGCCCAATATCAAGAGGGAACTCGAAATGAGGTATCCATTTATTACCTTAGCAAGAAGCTTCTCGAGTACAAAACTCGATACAATCCGCTTGAATGCGCATACATATCACTTGTTTATGCTACCAAGAAGCTGAGGCACTGTCTCCAAGCTCATACGACCTACCTCATTTCAAAACTTGACCCGATCAAGTACCTCTTTAATAAGCCAGTCATCAGTGAATGGTTGGCTAGGTGGTATGCTCTGCTATCTGAATTTGATATAAAATGCATAAACAAGAAGTCTGTCAAAGGACGAGCTATTTTGGAAGTTCTGGCTGATGGCTCCGTTACTGGGGACGAGTACGATGACTTATTTTATGATGAGAACATCCTCACTATCGAGGAGTCCCGATGGAAGATGTACTTTGATGGTGCTTCCAACTATAGGGGCAATGGGATCGGTGTCCTTTTGGTTGATCCCGATGGACTCCATGTGCCTTTTTCAATCAAGCTTGACTTTCCGAACACCAACAATACGACTGAGTACAAAGCCTGTATCTACGCAGTCAAGGAAGCCTTGGCACGATGCCTAACTGTATTTGGAGACTCCAACCTCATCAGATCATAGGGGCATGGAAGGTTCGAGAAGAACACTTTCAAGCCTACGCCGACTGTTTACAGTAACTGATCCCACTGTTGGAAGACATAACTTTTTGACATCTGCCACATGAACAAAATGGGTTTACAGATGCTTTAGCCAACCTTGCCGCTTTGCTGGTTTGGGAAAATGGAGTAAGGGCTCAGTCGATCACTCTAGAAGATAGGCGCGAACCTGCTGTCAAGGGACAGACTGTCAGTACTCTGACTACAGAAACAGAGGATGAACCATGGTTCATTGATATACAGAATTACCTTGAGAAACAAGAAAATCTCCCAAGAAGCTCTAAAAAGGAACAATTGGCCATAAGACGCCTCGCCATGTATTACACCATGTACACCGGCAAGTTATACCACAAAGGCCTCGATGGCACTCTCCAACTGTGTTACCGAAGTAGAAGCACAGAAGATCATGATAGAAATCCACAATGGAGTTTATGGTTCTCATATGAATGGTAGGATGCTAGCAAAGAAAATCAATCGCACCGGATACTACTGGACTACAATAGAACGCGACTGTTATTAAATGGTTTGCGTCTGCTACCAGTGCAAAATTTTTACTAATCTGAACCACATGCCGCCCAAGATTCTGCATAACATGACTTTGCCCTAGCCATTCTCTACTTGGGGGATCGATATCGTCGGTTAAATTCATCCTAAGGCCAAACTGACATCAATACATCCTAGTCGCTATCGACTACTTCTCGAAATCGATTGAGGTTGCATCCTTTGCAACCCCAGGGGCAAGGCAAGTAGCTAAATTTGTCATGAACAACATCATCTACCGCTATGGTATGCCTTTTGAGATCATCTTTGATAACGACTCACAGTTTGAGGGGTATCTGAAGGAAATGTTTTGCAAGTTCAAGATAAGACACCATCAATATTCGCCATATAGACCTAAGACCAATGGAGCTGTTGAGGTAGCCAACAAGAAAATCCGCAATATCTTGGCCAAGATGACAAAAAATACTAGGGAATGGCCCGAAAAGCTGCCATATGCCCTCTGGGGATTCCGAGCCTCTATTCCCATCCCGATCGATCTTCCTGTAAGGTCGGAAGTGGAGCCGGCGTCACGATGACGTCGCCTAAAGGAGACTTGTTTGTGTACGCCATCGGATTCAAGTTTCAAGAGTCCAACAACGAGGCTGAGTACGAAGCACTCCTGGCAGGATTGCAATTGGCCAAATCCGCCGCTCGAAGTAAAAATGGACTCTCAGCTTGTAGTATCGCAAATCACTGGTGAATACGAGGCGAGAGAGGGAAGTATGAAAGTCTACTCGCAAAAGGTGAAAGACGAGCTTATAACGTTTGAAGAGGTGAACGTAATCCACGTTCCCCGATCTGAGAATCATCACGCCGATGCACTAGCACGCTTGGCTAGTTCGGCTATCTCAGGATTCCCTAGAAACATTTTATGGGAAAAACTGAATGAGAGAAGCATCAAAACTTAGCCAGCAAAAGAAGTAGCAATTCTCGAACGAAGTGACGACTGGATGACTCCGTTGATGGCATGGCTGAGACATGGTTTACTGCCAGATGATGAGAAGGAAGCAAAACGACTCCAGACCAAGTCTTGGTGGTTTATCTATAGTGACGGGGAACTCCTTAAGAGGTCATATTCCTCACCCCTGCTGAAGTGCATTTCCCGACCCCAGGGGAAACAAATCCTGATCGACCTCCATGAAGGCTTATGCAGAGCTCACCACGGCAGACGCACTCTCACTTCCAAGATCATCCTGGCCAGATTACATTGGCCCACCATCTCTGAAGATGCTGCCAACCTGGTAAAAACATGCGTCAAGTGTCAGTCTCATTCTCCAGTGCCAAAGGTGCCCTCCACCGAGCTCACTCTGATCTTGGAACCTCTCCCCTTCAGCCTCTAGGGGATGGACATACTGGGACCATTTCCACTAGTCCCGGCCAAGTAAAATTTTCATTGTAGCTGTAGATTACTTCATACAGTGGTTTGAAGCAAAGCCAATCCATAGTATATCAGTTGCCGAAGTAAAGAAGTTCATCAAGGATAACATCTTGTCCTGTTTTGGTGCACCTAGGGGCATTGTATTCAAGAATGGGCATCAGTTGGACACTCCCCAGATCACAGGATGGTTAGCTGAGCTTGGGACACAAGCTAGTTTCACCGCGGTGGAAAGGCCTCAATGCAACACCCAGGTGGAATCCACCAACAAAATCATTGTCAACGGCTTAAAAAGGAAGCTTCATGGGGCAAAGTGTTTGTGGGCCGACAAACTCTATGAAGTACTGTGGTCACTTCGAACCACTGAGAAGGCAGCGACTAGAGAGAGCCCCTTCATGTTGGTCTATGGTTCTGACGCCGTACTCCCAATCGAGCTGACTCTAGAGATTCCACTGGTCAAAGGATCCAGCAAAGTAGAAAACGATCAGTGACTTTGGCTCAACCTGGACCTTCTCCCAGTAGTCCGAGGTGATGTGTTACTCCGCATGGCTGTGTACAAGCAATACATGGCCAAGGCATATAACAAAAGGGTGAAAGCAAAGAATTTCCGTGTGGGCGACCTCATCAACAGAAAGATGGAGTCCACTGGAAGGAAGAACAAGGACGGAAAGCTCACACCGAACTAGCAAGGTCCTTACGTCATCACCAAAGTTGTACGACCTGGGACATACCGGTTGGAAGATATGGCAGGGAGAAAGATTAAGAGAACTTGGAACATCAACAATCTCTTAAAATTCTATGTTTTATGTTCTCATCATGGAGAACACACGACCTCGCACACCTCAGGATTATGGTCAACGAGCTCATCCTGGAGCCGTAGCTGAAAAACCTAACTGAACCTGGAAGTTAGAACGGAGTCGACCTCCTTAAAGTCATGTAATGAAATAAGTCCGTCATGGGGCTCTTACTTCACTTGTTTTAGACTCATCATGGAGTCAACCATGTAATAGATTTTTATGGGATCGGTTCCCCCAAACAGCCGAATTGATGATAGTTCACCACGGACCTATCCAGGGTCGACTCCCCTCAACAACCAAGAATAAAATCTATTACGAGACCACATGAATCTAATGTTTGTTCACCACGGAACTATCTGCAGTCGGTTAAAGTCTTATGTTAGTTCATCACGGAACTATCTAAGTTCGTTGAATTTCAAGCTAGTTCATCACGGAACTATCCGAGTTCACCCAACCCACCCCAACCCGGAAACAAAAAATAATTGGGGGCATCTACTTCTAATTATTTGTTGCTTCCCTTAATGGGGGCACGGGGCCATATCAACACCATCAATACAAAAGATTAAGGAAATCACCAAAGATGAACGAAATGAAAAGTGGCGAGGCTAAAACCAAATGCAAATTTCAAAACACAAATATTACAAAAGTGCCACACGGGTATTGTTTGAACTCGAACAAAAATGGGGTCGCAGGCGCAAAAAACAGACTAAGCACCCATCCGACCCTTTGGAGCGACGTCATCTATCTGCACCTGACCCTCTGGAGCGGTCTCATTCACCGGCTTGAAATCATCAAAGGGATCATAATCCAGCTAACTCTTCAGTTGTAGGCGAGCTTGAGCCCGAGCCTTCTCGGGGAGCCTCAAGACGGACACCTCGGCCGTAATGGAATCCAAAGCATCCTCGGACCATAGGATGTTCCTGATAGCCTCAGTCTAGATCGCCTTGAGGTCCGCAGGTTGGTTCTCAGGATGGACCTGCACCTCGATGACATCAGAATCCATGGCCGCCAAACTCTGCTCTAGGTCACCCACCTTAGCCAGGGCCTAGTCCAGCTCGGCAAGCTTACTCTCCAGGGCCTTTTTCACCGTGGTGAGCTCAGTCATTAGCGAGGACGTCGCCTTCTTGACCTTGGCCCTGACCTCCTTCTTCACCTTGGCAATAGCCTTCTCCACTGACTTGGTCAAGTCGTCAATAGTCTCAGCCTGAGACAGCATAACCTTGTCGAAGTAGCAGGTAAAGAGGTATTGCTGCAGAAAACAAGCGGAGACAGAAACACCGACACCACAAAGTAAAAAGGGAGAAGAAGCCACATCAAATATCTTATGTGAGTTGCGGAGAAACTCCTCCCAGGCCCAGTCATGGGACGGCCAAGCGACCTGAGATCGGCCTCAGACACCATGCGCTCCATGCATGACTCCACAATCCTTAGCCGCTCCGCTTTGGGAACGGAGAAGAACGGCGTAAAGGCAAGAAAGTCAGGTGCGATGTCATGAGCGGGCTCATCCATCGGTGTGTCCAGCTTGACAACTACCTACTTGCCCTTGCTTTTCGGCGGCTTGCCGGAGTCAGAAGGACCAGTTTGGTCAGTCTTCTATTTTTTCGGGGGAGGTGTCTCCGAGGTAGAGCATGGTCGCCCCTTTCAGTCGACATCAAGGGTGTCCCTGCCTGCTTCAGCGTCCTCCCATTCCATCCCCAGGATGTTCGGCATCGGCGTTGACACCGCCACAGTGACCTTGGGTCGCTATGGGGTAGCAGGGACCTTCTTTGCCGAACTAACCCGAGGGGTCGGCCTCCGCCTCTGCCCCGACGTCGTAGCCCCAGAGCTATGGAGACAAACCAAGAGTAAGGCCACATGAATGAGGCAAAATAAAACCAAAAGGGCGTCATAAGATTTACCTTCTTGGCGGCCTTAGCAGCTATCTCTAGCTACAGCTCGCGATCCATATGAGTTTGCGACTCCGCCAGAGCCGACTTTCCCATCATGTCTTTACCCACGTCGCCGTTCTTCATCAGCTTCTCCTCGGCAACAACTGGAAAAAAGGAGTTAGTACAAAATAATAATAGGTAAAAACAGGGTGGGGAGTCCGGGGTGAAGAGATCTACCAGCATCACCCCTCATGAGACCCATGTAGGTCATGAAGTGGTTGTTCGATAACCAATCTGTTGAAGGTTGCCACCACACCGGACGCTTCACGAGGTGATTACTATGGGGAGTGGAGTGCCACCCCGAGAAGCTAAAATTTTCAAAGTCGCCGTGTCGGCAGACGACAACAGCAGTCGCCCAGCTTTCTGATATCAACGGCTAGATGGCTTCTCCTGGTTCCAGCTCGGGACATTCCAGGCCCCTTTTTTCTTCCTCAAGTAGTAGTAGGAGCCTTTCCACTCGTGGACCGAGCTGACCTTCAGCGACACTAATATGCAATCCTGGGCCTCGTTGAAGGCGTAAAAACCCTTGCAGCCCGGGGTGCTGCATACATACGACGTTAACCTAAACCACAGGGCTAACGTTGGTGTCACGTCGTACACCTTCCAGATGTAGAGAAAGAAGGCGATCATTGCCCACGAACTCGGTGCGAGCTGACAGGGAGCCAGCCCTAATTCGTTCAAAAGCTTCGACAAGAAACGCATCATCAGCACGAGCACCCGATGTGCTCGCCTCGCCAGTTCAGTTTGCAGCGAAAGAAGATGGATCTCGTTCCTCAGCTGGAGAGGTCGGTGCTAAACTAGCCCCCTGGTCGTCAACCTCGTCAGGAGCATCACCACATTATTCTCATCTACGCCTATGTCGATAGGGCGATCAATATCGTCCACGTCGGATGATTCGTCAATTGAGCTCGACTCCAAACCCATAGAAGAATCTGAAGGTGACTTACCCCAATCTCAGAGAAGCAGCTTCCTCTTGATCGTCTCTCGGCTCGGTGTGTGGTGGCGCCAGATCGGACACTGTATAGTCAGACGAGCTACCTGAGCTCGACAGAACGGCCTCGGGGATGGACTGATCATGACTACACACCAAGTAATCAGAAACAAGCATGCAAGAAAGACAACTCACCCACAGAAGAATTTTTCACTCCGAAGTCATTGGCGTTAAAATTTGCCTCGGTTGTTTCATGGGTTTGGCCGACCTTGGCACACGGCAACGTGATCCCGCCCTTGGAACGTGAGAGTTCGCCCCTTACGAGCAACCGTCTTCCTCTTCGTCTTCCGAGATGGCGCCGAAGGCGGCGATGTAAAAAAATCACTTTTTGGGGAAAGGGGTGACGTCGGACAAGCCCCACTCTTAGTTGGCGGTGGCGGAACCACATCAAAAGAGGATTCGCCACCTACTGTCTCGAGCTCACGACCTTAAGGGTCCAAAGCGGGAAGTGGAACCACATCCAAAAGACTGCGGAGATGGATCTCGTCCAACAAGGTCCGAGCTTGTGGACTCAACCCATCATGCGAAGTGAATTGTGCACGACGTGGAAACATGTTATACAACACAAAGAATGAATAAATAAATAAAATGTAATACCTAGTATGCAAAGGTACGAAGTCAGAAGAAGGAAGAATGCAAGCAAGTGAAGTGATCACGTCGGACTCTCTCTCTCTAGAAGCAGCAGAGTTTCTCTCTATAGAATGCGTAAAATGAACAGGAGAGAGAGGCACCTATATGTAGAGGAGGAGAGTAACTGTTCACCTTCCCTCCACGATGGTGAAACGTGTTTGCATTAATGTGCTACACTACAAAACTAGAACGCCTCGAGATTCGTGCGACTGTTGCACGTCCCCAGTGAGCCATGTCGCTGGGTATCAGGTCGGACCACATCAGGACGCTGCTGCACCCCGACCTGAGGGGCAAATGTTTAGCCTATTCCGACCTCACACCAAGACGTCATGACGATGTCTTCCGACCTGGGCACGTTTCCAACGGTGTCCAAATCCGACCTCGGCATAAGAGGTAACCGACGTGAGACGCCAAAATGCCATGGGCCTGACCTCATGCTGATTGATTGGGCCCAAGCATGGAGGCCCAACTCCCGGAGCTTCCTTAATCCATGCTTTTTAGGGCTGACGTGTCACGCCCTAATTGGTCCCACGTTTCCCAAGGACCTTATATAAAGGACCCTTGGACTCCCTAGAAAAGCTACACACTCATTCTCTAATCATTTGTGTAAGACACTACTCTGTTTATCTCGGAGCAAATAGTGCCCACTTGCATTCTCACTCCGGCCTGTCACTTCGCTTACAGTAAACACGTACTGACTTAAGCATCGGAGGACAGTTCCCCGGAACCATCCTGGGGGCAATTCACGTTTGCTACTCCTCGCAGGTTGACGACGTGACAGTCCGAACTCCGCTCATCGATTCTCATCTCTTCAATCCGATACAACCATCCTTTTGACGTTTCGAGAGCTCACTACAGGAAAAAACCCCACAACATATATTTATATATATTATATTCAACCTAAAAATTGAACTGATTCGAATCAAAGACTCGATTGACAGGTCTAGCCAAGTGCCAATGCATCTATGTCATTCAATTCAACCTCTGAGAAAACCACCCCCACATAACGGCTACAGGCTACTAGTGTCTTTTTCCCGCCATCATCCCTATAAATACCCAACACCCTCCAACACTTTCACATTCCCCTGTTCCTATTTCCCAAAATCCAATTCCTTTCTCCAAGAAAGTTAATCCCAAATCCAATCAAAGATTCACTCCCCTTGAATCTTACACTCACTCCCACCATGACAAAGACCACCTCCCTCCGCCGTCTCCTCCTCCCCTGCTTCACCATCCCCACCACCCCTATCACTGCCGCAACCACCAACACCACCACCACCACCACCAAGAAACGCCTCAGCACCTCCCTCCGAGACAATACCGACAACAATCCCACCACTGCCACCTCCCCTTCCTCCTCCGACACCGACAGCGTCTCGAGCCGGACTTCCCTTGCCCCGCCCCGTGCCTCCAAGTCCATGGTCATCTGCACCTTCTTCGGCGCCCGCCGCTCCCACGTCTTCTTCTGTGTCCAACTCAACCGCCTCTCCTCCACCAAGCCCCTCCTCCTCTTGGAGCTCTCCCTCACCACACACTCCCTCATCAAGGAAATGCGGTCCGGCCTCGTTCGCATTGCCCTCGAGTGCGATCGTGCCCTTGGCCCCGTCCCCCTCCACTCCGTTCCCCTCTGGACCCTCTACTGCAACGGTCGCAGGCTCGGGTCTGCGGCCCGGAGAAAGCCCGGGGACGACACCCAGGTCCTGCTGAAGAAGATGGAGAACACCACTGTTGGTGCCGGTGTCATCCCTTCCGGGCCGGGTTCGGGTTCGGGCCAGGAGGAGGTTATGTACATGAGGGCTAATTACGAGTGGGTCGTTGGTGGGGCCGATTCCGAGTCCTTTCACTTGGTTAGTCCTGATGATTGCCCTGGACAGGAGCTCAGCCTATTCTTGCTCAGGTCAAGGTAGATAAGATGAATGATCATGGAGGGCTACGTTCGGTATTTTTACATTATTCTGGGTTCTTGGAAAAGAGATGATCATGGAGGTTGGTAACTTTATGGGGTTTTGGGGGGTACTTGGGTCTTTTTCTTTGCTGTTTGCAAAGTTACGATGTTTATTCTTTTTAGACTTTCTAGTCTAGTTAACAAACATTTTTACTCTTTTTTTCTTTTTTTGTTTTTCTAATATTTTTATTGTACTTTTGTAGGGAAATTTAAAAGTTAGTTGGATATAGGATTCATTTCTCCTTTTTATTTCTCTCTCTTTTGGTGTAAAGATTATTGGAGCTGGCAAGATTGATGAAATGATGACAGTGTTATGTGTAAGAAATCATCAATTATCTTATGTATGAAAAACCATGCTTTATGTTTGGCTTTGGAGATTGATTACTTTATGGGGTTTTGGGTCTCATCTTTCTATGTGAGCTATTTATGAGTAGAATACACTCTTTTCTTTCTTTTCTTTCATGTTCGCTTTTTCCTTGTTTGTGTAAAGAATTGAAGTTTGGGAACATGACTTTTTGAGACGAAATGATGCAATATAATGGGTGTAGAATCATCATTTCCATCTCAGTTCTGAGCTGTTTAAAGATGCTTTTTTGTGTGTTTTTCTTGTTTTGCTGTGGCTTTTTATGGCTTCTGACCTTGTTCAGTTTTAAGCTCTCTCTCTTTTTTGACCTTGTTTGTAGTGACTTTTGAATCTTTGACCACTGTTATAACCCTTCATGCTCGTGAATATACTACTTCTTCATTTGTAGACTACTTATACTGATAGGTCATAATGTAATTTAGAACTTCACTTCAGGTTGAATTGACTCGAATTCGATCTGATTCGATTCGTTTTTTACTCGCCTCGAACCGACTCGTCCAGTGCTTTGACTCGAACCCGAATCGGCTCGTTGGTGAATAGGTCAGGCTAGGGTAAAATCAACTCGTGATTCAACTCGACTAGACTCGTTAGCTTAACTCGATTCGGCCCGACTCGTGTGCCAGCTCGTCCCACCCCGACTCGTGGACTGACTCGACCCAACTCGACATGCTAACCAGCTCGATTTGTGAGCCTACTCGATTTCTTCTTGTGTATGTAAACTGTCTAGTACTTATATTGGCTTGTATATCTTTCATATTAGTATAATTTCTCCTTATAAAGTGTATTGGGAGAAGAATTCAGAAGAGTAGCATATATGCTTTTATTCATTTAT
>ONZA01014072.1:117413-129082 GCA_900322205.1 Kewa caespitosa | reverse complement strand
GGCAAAATGGTCATTTAACTCACCCTTGAAGCTTCTAAATATTTCCCCTAGGATTCCTAGCCAAGGGAAGCCCAATCCGTAATGGACGTATTGAATCAAGGGCCAGCAATGAGGGGCAAATTCGTTGCCCACCCAGCGAGTGGCAACATAATCGATTAGAGCCCAGCGATAATGACCATATTCGCTTGGCCTTCCAGCGATTTGTTCTTATATCGTTGTCCATTGATTTTTCCCTGGCCGTTACAACCCAGCTGCATGGTGCAGCTACCACTAAATAACACCAAATACGCAGGCCACTGATCGAATATAGCGAACATCTCCTTGTGCACCAGCGAATTAGTTCATATTCGCTAGGTCATGGTGCATTAAATTTTCCACCACTATATAAACCCATGCATTAACCATGCGTAAGAAAAACAATTAAGAGGCTAAAACTCTACAAAAACTCCCCAACATTTAGAAGACTTTCCTCTCAAGGTTATGAATCATTTGTGAGCATTTTTCTCATGATTTCCTAAGCCAAAATCCACAAAAACCTTAAAAACACAAAAACTGTTCCATCCACATTTCGCGTATAACGAAATCCGGCGCTAATCCCATCCAGAGGTAGATTCTTGAGGGTCCTCCCCTCCTTAGGAACTCCTTAGGAGTAGAGTTCTTAAAATTTTTCTTTTCACTTCCTCTTATTTTCATTTTATTTATGTTTATGTCACAACATTGGAGGAAATAAAAATTTAGGATTTTTTTTTTTAAAGAAATGCTTTATTTTTATTTTTCTACTGTCCAGTACCTATTTTTCTCCATTTTTAATTCATAAATTTGGGTTCATAACAATTTGACGTTATTTTCCTAAATAAAATGACTTTATTTCATTTTATGTATATTTACGTGTACATATTTTTGTATAATTTTCTATTTATTATTTAATTTAATTATTTTTATTTTCGACATTCGAGGACAGTTGTACATTCTTTATCATTTTTCATTTCATTTTTTTTGGCATTTATTAATTTTTATTCATTTCTTCTTTTTTTCGACGTTTTTCTTTTCTTTTATTTCTTTTTAACATTTTTTATTTATTTTCTGTTTTGTATTATTTATTTATAACGTCACTTAATTATGGAAAGTGGTAATTCAATATTACTTTTTTAGAATTATAAGACTTATATTTGTATATTATTATGTATTATACTATATATTTATTTAGTTGCCCATTCGGTAACGTCATAATGCCATGNNCATGTTTATTTATTTAATTGGTTTTGTTATGGACAAATGAATGATGCATGTTAAAAATTGATTACCTAAAAAATTGTATGATGATATGACTTCGAAAACTTTTAGGATTAAAACACTTATGGAACCAAATCAAAATTACAAAGCTCTAATTCGCAAGTAGTGGTCGTTCGTAAGAACGGGCAAATTGGATGCATCCCATCTAATTCGAAAGGACCATTTGGTTAAAAGACTAAAGGAGTCAAAAGACGGTTTCCTTGTTTACCTAAAATAAGGTGGCGACTCGAAACATCCGATTTGTGCCATTTCGCACATTGCAAAAATGACGATTATGCCCCATACATGCACCCCATAGCTGTAGGGGGTACGCACGCCTTATTTCAACTTCCACTTCTTTCCATCACCCAGGAACGGGAGGGTCGTGGCCCCTACAGTGGCAACTCCACTGGGGATAAACTTAAGAGGGTGAAGCTTGTAAACGAGTTAGAAAAATGGTCCTTATTCGATTTTGGTTCAAATGTATCATATTTTTTCATGTAGTATCATTCGTACGCGCAACTTAAGTAATCGATGATTAAACCCAAAGGGGACAAGTTTCGTAACATGTGGGATCCATTAGATTCTCCATGCATATCGTAAACGAGTCTCCACTCATGAACTTTTCTTTTAGCCATCCGATAGGAGCGAAAACGGCAACTTACGGCGCTTATGCATTCCATGACGTTGTAAGCACCCCGTATGTCGTGGGGGCCTTATTTCTACTAACTCATAAATTCTTAACCAGAGAGAATTAGAGCCATAACATAGGTGTAAACGTAGAAGAGCATATTACATTTGCATGCTTGATCTTTGTATTTTCTTTTGTATTGCACTTGGACCGAATCGTACACCGAGAGGCTTTATGGTTCATTTTTCCCTTAGAATTTTATGTGTTTCCTTTTCTTTTGGGATTGTTATTCTTTAAAACTTTCTAACTTGGCTCCCAAATTAACTCTATGGACTTAAATTTTTGTTGGACTTGCGGCGAAAACAATCGGCTTCGTAGGACATTGTCTCCACCACCTTTGTTCTCAACTCCGTTACGCTAATCTCCTTAATCCAAGTCAACACCACCTCCGTAGGTACACAACTTAACTTTAAAATGGCCAGAACACCTACTCTCTAGGACATTGCTGCCCTTATCCAGAACCTGACTGAAAAGGTTCACCAAATGGAAACTAAGAATGCTTAGGAGGTTGACCCAATCAAGGGTGAGCTAAAACAGTTTGAGATTGTCCTGAAACACAATAAGTTTTTCAATCAGTACCACGAAATTGAGGGCATGACACCAAACTTGACGGTCACTTACCCGACGAGATAGTCCTTTTTGACCACGCAAACTAAACAGCACTGACAACCCTAGGGCCCATCTTAGGGCTTTTACCACCACTCTTACTCTTAAGGGTATTGACAACGAACTGTTCCCGCACATCTTCCTTATGTCCTTAGATGGACCCTCTTGCAGCAGGTATTATGGACTCAATACTAAAGAAGTCAAAACGTGGAAGGACATTAGCCTAAAGTTCCTAGCTCACTTTTCATATAATATCAAGCTTCACGTCACTGTACGGGAACTAGAACCCACAAAACACCTCACAAGTGAGGCTTTCATGATCTTCGTCACTAGGTGGCGAGAGAGGGCTGCCCATATGAAAAATAGGCCCTCGGAAAGAGACCAAGTGCATTACATGATATGCAACTTAAGGCCCGATTTCAAGAAACAGCTCATTATCCTTGACGGTAGGACTAATTTTAGAGGATGACCTTCCCAATTTTGGAAGCAACATGGACTAAGGGCAATAACAACAGTAACAACCCCAAGCGGACCAATACCGCGAAGGTGAACGAGGTGAATGTCCTCTATGAGGGCGCACCTCAAAATCGAGAGCGACGAGCCTTTGCCCCATTGCACATGTCTCTCCCTCATGCTCTCGAACGTCTCATAAAAAAGAATTATTTACTGCCAATTAAGCCCACTCTCGTTGTCCCAGAGGACAAACTATCCAAGAGATATGATATTTTAAAATATTGTAAATGTCACCGTGGCAGGGCCACGACACCGATAAGTGATGGACCTTAAGACACGCGGTCCGAGACCTCATAGATAACAGAACCATACCGTTACCAAAGGCAGCACATGACCCAAACAACAACAAAAATCACCTCGCATCTCACGAGGAGTCCATTTTCTCTATCATTGACGACGACCTAGGCGTCTATCTCACTTTACTTATCGAACCCATATTACCGCGTGGCCACTAAGCTATTAACGATATATGGGATAGCGATGAAGAGGATCCATGGGACGCATCCCTAAAGTGTGAAGTGGTTTATGACGACGCATGGGTTTCCAACCATGAGGTCTGGGAAGACGAAGTGGACATTTTAACTAGATTGGGAAAATTATCCGGTAGGAATGATGGTCCATCCAAGACCAACAACAACTCGGCCGATAAGGGCAAAGAGGTAGTGGCACAACAACAAATTGTTAACCCTTTGCTAAAACAACTTAAAAGAATGAAAGCCGACGTTACCGTCTGGCAGCTTTTAGCATCATCTTTAGAGCATATGTGATCACTCCTTGCCGAACTCAACAAAATAAATATTTCACCGGAAACATCACCCTCCCAGCTTGTGAGCTTCTTGACGGAGGAAAGATCTCCCACCATGATCACATTTTCGGATGAAGACCTCCCTAAAGAAGGTCGAAACAACAATCAGGCAATATACCCTAAGGTATGGTGTAATCAACATCACGTTCCAATGGGACTCGTTGATAACGGGTCCGCGATCAATGTATGCCCAATTACAACCGCTAAACTTTTAGGCATCCAACATGACCTCGAACAAACATTGCTGGGTTTACGAGCCTACCATAATTCCAGGAGAAGCGTGCTCGGCATTATCAGCATCCACGTCACTGCTGGGGTCATAGAAAAATAAGTCACCTTTTCCGTAATCAACATACCCTCCAACTTCAACATCGTCTTAGGACAACCTTGGTTACATAGTATCAACGCCGTCCCATCCACCGTTCACAAAAAAGTAAAATGGTTGTAGAGGAAAAAGTCCAAGTGATCGAGGCCGACCGATTGAAGGTTACCTCGTCAAAGACTCCCGTCTTAAAAATAGACCATGGTGAAGAAGACGAGGACTTTTGGTGCTTCAACCCCGAAATAAATGCTATTGAGGACGAACAAGTTCCATTTGAATGTGATCCTCATTCCAACCTCCATGTCAATGCCATCATCAGAAAACAGGCTACATGCTCGGGATTGGATTAGGAAAGCAGGTCCATGGCCCGAATTCTTTTCGGTGGGCACAATCCACTAACCTCACATTCAGCCTAGGCTACGCCGCCTCGATTAATGAAATGAAAGAATCAATGCCTAGTGAGGCAAGACAAAAATGGGCCAAACGGGAAGGCACTCCTTTCAATGGCCCCAAACTTATTTATCCGCAAACTCTGAACGGACAATTTGTTCGGGCAGGCGGTGAATACCCTTACTTCGTAATTCCCTAGCCACGCTACCTCCAAGAGGAAGGCATATTAATCCTTGATTTGAAATATTTGTGGATCGAAAACTTCTCGAAAATGAAATCACTAAGCTTCAGAATTAACCCTCACTTGATTGGGCTCCACCCTTACGTTACTACGCCCACAGTCTCCTTTTCGGGCAGGAGAAGATCCCAGCACGAGAAAATGACAACGTAGTTCTAGCCATCCAAAACAAAGAGTTCGACCCCTCCGAGTTAATCGCACCCGCCATTGAGATGATATAGGGTAGGTGCCGCAATTGAAAATGGACGACTTCTGACGGGCACAAATTAGGCATCTCCATAGGAGAAATACCTATGTTTGAGTCAAGCAATAGCAACTCTAGAAGCTCTTGCAATTGTGATTCCAGTGCTAGTGTAGGACACTCTCCTCACGAGAGGATTAGGAAGCTAGGCTCCCCCACTCCCATAGGGTATGATCCTTCTATTTATGTACTCTTTGATGGTATTATTAAAATGAATGATGATTCCACTTACTCGTTTGATTGTTTGGTCAATAATGAATCGACTGACGATAAGTCACTCATGCAGGCCATGCTCAAACATGAACAAAAATCCTCGGTAATCAGAGAAACCGAGATGATTAGCTTGGGAACTAACGATAAATCTGAAGAGGTTAAAATTAATTTAACTTTAACTCCAAATAAAACATCCGACCCAATCGACCTCTTAAAGGAATTTATAGATGTCTTCGCATAGTCCTACAAGGACATGCCGCGGATAAATTGATCCATCGCCAAGCACGAAATCCCACTTTTCCTTAATACAAAACCTGTTAGGCAAAAAATTAGGAGAATGAAACATGAGTGGGCCGTAGAAATCAAAGAAGAGGTAGAAAAGCAACTCGACGTCAGATTTATTGTTGTGGCTGATTACCCGCAATGGGTAGCCAACAT
Source organism: Kewa caespitosa (assembly GCA_900322205.1). Taxonomy (NCBI): domain Eukaryota; kingdom Viridiplantae; phylum Streptophyta; class Magnoliopsida; order Caryophyllales; family Kewaceae; genus Kewa; species Kewa caespitosa. Next base: position 123,353 of record ONZA01014072.1, on the reverse strand, counting down.
CGTACCATCCTGAAGAAAGATTGATGACTAAGGATGTGCTTGGATTTCCGAGATTTGAACAAAGCTTGTCCCAAGGATGAATTTCCCTTACCCCACATTGATGTTCTATTCGACAATACTGCCAATCATGAGCTTTTATCCTTCATGGACGGTTATGCAGCATGCATCCAACTCATCTTGGACAAGGAAGATATGCTAAAAACGACTTTTATAACGCAATGGGGAACGTATTGCTATTGTGTCATGCCTTTCGGGTTAATAAATGTCGGTGCAACTTATTGGAGAATGGCACAAACCATTTTACGTGACATGATGCACAAAGAATTTGAAGTATATGTAGATGACATGATCGTCAAGTCTCGAGGCCAAGAAGGGCATATACGTAATCTCTGTAAATTTTTTGAAAGATTGAGAAAATAAAACATGAGGCTTAACCCGAAAAAATGTGTATTTGGGGTCACATCCGAGAAACTCTTAGGCTTTATAGTCAAATCTAGGGAAATCAAGGTTGATCCTTCAAATATTAAAGCTATTATCGAAATGCCTTCCCCAAAAATCGAGAAAGAAACAAGAGGTGTCCTAGGAAGGCTTCAATCTATTAGTCGATTCATAAGATAATTGACTTTTATATGCGAAACAATATTTAAAAATTAAAGAAGATTGTCAAGGTCGAATGGGGCAATCAATGCCAAAAGGCATTCAACAAAATTGAGGAATACATGGCCAATGCGTCGATATTGTTCCCGCAAATGCCAGGCAGTCTTCTCATATTGCACCGAACGGTTACGGAAACCACAATGGGGGCCATGCTAGCCCAAGAAGTTGATAAGAAAGAAAAAGCGTGTCTCGAGTAAGAAGTTTCTCGAGTATGAGAAACACTATTCTACCCTAGAAAAGACGTGTCTTGCCATGTTATGGGCAACTAAAAAACGGAGACATTATATGCTGAATCGTCAACTACATATAAGGTCTTGAGAAGACGCATTAAAGCATATCTTCCCGAAACCCGTGATGACAGGAAGGATAGCTCGTTGGACCGTCATGTTATCCAAACTTGACCTCAAATACGAGAACATGAAAAGAATCAAGGGGCACGCCATTTTGGAATATTTTACTTACCACCACACAAAAGGTCAAGGAAACGGTGAAGAGTATGAATTTCTCGATCTGCATATCATGACGGCATATACCGAGACATGGCTCATGTAATTTGATGGAGCATCAAATCATAGGGGCCATGGCATAGGAGTATTGTTGGAATAACCAGATGAAGCACACACCCCATTATCAGTAAAAATTGACTTTGAAGTCACTAACAACAACGCAGAATACAAGGGTTGCATTGTTGGATTACAAGCCGCAGTAGCCATAGGGATTAGAACCCTTAGTGTGTGAGGAGATTCCACCCTAATCATAAACCAAATCTTGAAAAAGTGGAAAGTCAAAAATGAGAGCTTGGCCCTTTACCAAGGCCATTTAGAAAGATAGCCGAAAACTTCTCTGAAATCCACTACACCCACCATCCGAGAGAAGAGAACCAATTCGCAGACGCACTAGCTAAGCTAGCATCCATGATCACCATCCCTTTTGAGATAAAGGCGATTCCCATATACATCGAAAGTAGGGAAGAACCCGCACACCACTACACCTTGAAAGTGGACACTTTAGAGAAAGTTCAATGGTATACTGACATCCTCAATTACAAATTGAGCGGAGAGTATCCCCCTGGGTGTAATGACCGGAAGGCACAAAGGACCATTCGCATTCTCGCTGCACATTTGTGATATACCATGACAGATTATACAAGAAAACTCCGTACGGAGTTATCCTTCTTTGTGTTGATGAAGAACAGGACAAAAAAATCATGGGTGAAGTGCATGAAGGAGTATGTAGCCCGCACATGAACGGGTGCACGCTCACAAAGAAAATAATATGGCAAGGTTATCATTGGACTACAATGGAAAAGGATTGTAGCCAGTATGTCCAACGATGCAGACAATGCCAAATCTATGCAAACTTACAACACATGCCACCTTCTACGCCTTATGGTTTGACTTCCCCATGTCCTTTCTCAACTTGGGGAATCGACATTATATTTCAAATAAGCCAAAAAGGCATAGGCGTACACGAGTAAATCCCTGTTGCCATCGACTACTCCACAAAATGGGTCGAAGCAGCATCCTTCTCGAAATTAACTTCCAAACAAGTTGGAAAGTTCATAAAAAATAATAAAATTTGTTAATATGGAGTCCCACATGAGATAATTAGTGATCATGGGTCTCACTTGAAAAAGGAAACTGCGGATCTCTTGCAGCGATACAAGATATAACACCCTAGGTCATCGCCTTAAAGGCCACAAACCAATGGCGCAATCGAGGCCGCCAACAAAAACATCAAAACCATCCTTCAGAAGATGAGTGAGACTTAAAAGGATTGGCCTAACAAACTACCGTTCGAATTATGGGTATATAGGAGTACCATCCGGATATCAATAGGTGCGTTGCCTTATTCACTCGTCTATGGTATGGAGGCAGTCCTTCCCATCGAGTTTGATATACCTTCCCTTGGGGTAGCTTTAGAGAGTGATATTCGAGAGGTCGATTGGGTAAGAGAGAGATATGAACATTTAGTCTTACTAGACGAAATGCATCTAAATGCCTTGCATAATGTTCAAATGTATTAGAGAAGAGTGGCTCGTGCCTTCATTTAAAAGGTCCGACCACGATCATTAAAAGAAGGCGACTTTGTTTTAAGAGAAAACTGAGCACCTATACGAGACTCATGTCATAAGTTTAGCCCTAATTTGTCGGGACCGTACATAATCAAGAAAATCCTTTTCGGATGTGCGGTCTTGCTCATGGATCTCTATGGAATAGAATTCTCGCAACTAACTAATTTACACAAGTTGAAGAAATCTTACGCTTAATTCGCAAGTTTAATAATCTTTTCATGCCCTGTAATATCCAAGATGATATTGGGCAAAAAAAAAACAAAAAAAAAACAAAACAAAATCCTTTAACATCTTGAACTACGTTGGGCCTGATTCCTATTCGGATATGTAGGTAACCCGCAAGGGCCTAGCCTAAATCAAACCAATCAATCGACATCTTTTACATCGCTTTGCATTGAAGTATGTTCGGACTGAATCCCATTCGAATACCTAGATAATACGCAAGGGCCCGGCTCATTCAAAAAATGATAAACAATTCTATTCCCATGAAAGAGACACACATTCAAAAAATGCGCTATACTTTACACTATGTCCATAGTTCATAATCCCAAGTGCTTTACTATGCTCAACTCTATGCTCATATTGTAAATTAGAAGTCCCTACTATACCTTAAGATATGCACATAGTACCAACTGATTTGGACTTTGATTTTACTTTTGCTCCAAGTTGCCGAAACATAATTTGGACCAACTAAAAGAGTATGATTTAGAAAAGACAATCTATTTTCATAAATTATAAAACTATAGCATAGGTTATATAATTTCTTAAGGTCTTTAATATTTATTTGAGCCTTAGTAAGTTTATTTTTCCCAGAAATAGACATTCTTTATTTCTAGAAAAATATCATGAAGAAAATAGGAAGAGAAAAGAATAATACGCAAAAAAATAAAGGAAAAATGGGTCTTCAACCCAGCAAATTAAAAGAAATTCGTTGGGTGGCCAGCGAAACTATGGAAAATCACTTGCCCTCTGCCAATTTTTTTGAAAATCACTGGGGACCAGCCTTTGTGTTCAAAAATGAATGCAAACAAAATGTATTCTAGTCCTTAACCTACAAAAAACAATCACAGCGATCCAAACTTAGATGCAAAATGGAAATGATGAATGAACCAAAGATGATGTAAGGGTAACTCTTATTGATTCATTTGATTAATAAGTCCAAATTACAAGGATTTAAATGACAGAACTATTCCTAGAGTGGGAATAAAAAATAAAAATAAAAACACATCATTTTAAATCCTAGCTAACGACCTTTTTTCTACTCCTCCATCTCCTTGGGAGGACGATGGTCATTTGAGGGAGCCAGACTTGTGCTAGCCTGATCTTTGCGGCGCCAAATCAAGTGCGTCTTCTTTCTGATCTTGGGATGTGCCTCATCCATAGGACGAACATTCGAAATCGGGGGCTTTGATTTAGCCTTCTTGTTTTGTGGTGGTAGAGCTTTCTTCTTGTGCTGGCTTGGTGGAGGCTAGTGCTTCTCCTAACCTTGCCTTTGCTTCTCCCATGACTCATTGTACTTGTTCGGGTTGTTTGAGATCATCCATGCTAGGTAATGCCCCGTCAAGAATGGAGACAACATTTTGCAGGGCACCACCCAACGGGGGCGCTCTTTCCAATTGTTTCCCAATACCACCAATTGCCGAGCACTTAACTTTATCTCGGGTTGAATGACCATGTCTTTCCGCGGAATAATTTGAGCTAGCCCATATTGAACCCTTATTCGGGTAGGGTAGAACGTTAAGAGGTGAGTTAGGCTCACAACTCGAGTATGAGGTATCTCCTCCATGTATCCCACCATGGTGGTGAGATGCCACCACAGGACGCTCCAACGAACGGTTGGGTTCCCTCCCAAGTGGACCATCCATTCACCTAGAGACTTCACCTTGTATAGTCGTTGGCGGGATAGAAATTGCTTGGGCGTGTAGGCGATGTGTGCATCCGCTTTCTTCACCAACCGAAGGTGCTCCAAGAGTCAAATCTATACAAAAAGAAAAGAAGGAAAAAGAGGCAATCATCATGCAAAAAAAAAAATCTTCAAACATGTGAATTGAATAAAAAAAAAGGCATCAAGACTCACTTGGAGAAGTAAAGGACTTCTCGGGAAATCACCATCCTCTTCGTCCACCAAGCGGTGCAAGCAAGCATTCGTCTCGCCCACAACAAGAGCCATGGGGCTACACCCTTCTTCTTTCATCTTCACAACATGTAGAAGAGAACCTCGGGCCATGTTACCTCTTCCCACGAAAAGGAAATGGCATATAAGACATAAAACAAATGCACGACGATGGAATGTCCCCGCTCTACTATCATCTTCCAAGGGAGGAGGAGAAAAGTGCTCGATCACTATGAGAAGGTTGAGGTGATCCCCAACAATAATATGCCGGGCTCTCTCGTGGTAAAGGCCAAAATATTCCTCAAACAAGGATTTGTAATTGTATCTCGATGTATGAATCGCCATATTGATATTTGGGGGAATGCCCAAGATCGCGGGGAACTCCTCAACCAAAGGACACAATTCCTTTGTCCCTCCTAAGCAAAAGCCGTGAAAGTCGCGCATCAAAAACTTTATGGACACCCTTAGAAGAACCCAAACAAGCTTTACATTCTTGAGGGTAAAGAAGATGGAAAAGTTGAAGATGTTTAGGTGTTGGACTTGGAGTTCATCCAACTATTGAATGTTCTATCGAAAAGATTGGCCATGTGTTTGGGATGATTTCGAGATTAAAAGACTTGAGAAATGGAGAAACGTGAGATTTTCGGTGTTTAGGTGCAGGTTTAAGCCATGCAAGGCCATCCTTTTATAGCTCCACATGCAGAAAAGCTCGCAAAGAAGGAATACGAGGCATCAACTTTGGACACGACCCAGAGAATACAATCATATTTGCTTGGTTGCCCGCTGATTTAAGCCATAATCATTGGTCTCCTGCCGATTTTCAGCATAATCGATGGCGTTGGGAGAGATTTTTCTCACATTCGCTAGCCGTCTAACATTGTATTTAAGTGATTATTCATTCACCTAAGTTCATTCGGGCTTAGAATTAATTCATCCTCAAAATTTATACATTTTAATTTGATTCTTCTATATTCCATTGTGTACATAATTGTGTCCATGGGATATCCTTTTATTTATTTTCCCCATATTCAATTTTATTCTTTTTATTCTTTACTTGTATATATAAGTACCAATTTTTATTCTTTTGACCATTTTA
>ONZA01014072.1:72441-83200 GCA_900322205.1 Kewa caespitosa | reverse complement strand
ATATGAACACAAATGACAACCGCAATTCTTAATACTTAAAGGCCAAGTATGATTAAAATAATTAATGTATTTTTTCACTAACTAGAACAAGATCAAATTTTACAAAAAAATAAAATAAAATCAATTTGTTTTCCAATTGAAAGAGAAATAGGCTTAAAACACTATCGATCGTTAAAAAGTGATAAATATTGAAAGCTATTGCAGCCACAATTCTTATAATTTTAAATCACTATATGATTTAAATAATCACTCTTGCTCATATCTAACCGAAAAATTTTCCATTAATAAAAACTAGTTTCAATAGGTTCGTTAATTGAAAGAGAAATATGCTCAATACGCTACAATTTAACCTCAAATTCTTGTGGTTTTAAAGCCGAGTATTAATCATATGAAGAATACTTTTGATATCAAATCAACAATTTCCTAATTAAAAAAATGTAAAGTTAATTGGTTCATCAATTGATGAAGAAATAGCCTTAAAACGATGAGGACTGATAAACAACTTTAACTATGAAAAGCAATTACAACCGTAATTCTTATATTTGAAAATGGAGTTCCATTGAAATAATTAATATTTTTGGTATCTTTTCAAAGTAGTTTTCAATTTTAAAAATAGATTATGCCGGTTTGTCAACTGAAAGTGAAATAGGCTTTAAACGATTACGATTGTTTATTAGTGTCAACCATGAAGAACACTTGCAGTCGCAAGTATTATTGTTTGAAAGCCTATGATGATTTCAATAACTGTCATTCTTTAAATATGACCAGGCCATCGTAATTTATTTTAGCCTAGGATGAAATAGGCAAATTATATTTCATTTGGTTCATCAAATGAAAGAGAAATATGCTTAAAAAGCTAACTATTGTTAAAAAGAGCCAAATATGAACACCAAATTACAATCGCAATTTTAAATATTTGAAAGCTGAGTATTAATAAAACAACAAAATTTGTTCAATTTGACAAAAGCATTTCAATAGGTATTTCAATTGAAAGAGAAATAGGCTTAAAATAATATCGATCGTAAAAAAGCGTTAAATAGGAATAGAAAATGCAGCTGCAATTCGTCTTCGTGAAAGCCAATTATGATTGAAATCATCAAAATTGGTTTTATATAGCCAGAACATGATCCAATTTGAAAAAACAGTTCGAATTGCTCTGTCAATTGAAAGAGAAATACGCTTTGAACGCAAATGGTCGTTAGAAAGCGTTAAATGTGAAAAGCAATTGCAACATAAATTGTTTTTATCGTAAAGCCAAGTATGATTGAATTGATCAATTTTAATGGTATAGAACCAAAACCTGTTCCCAATTTATAAAATAATTTCAATGGTTTAATCAATTTAAAGAGAAACACGCTTAAAACGCAAACAATCGTTAATAAGCTATAAATGTGAACAGCCAATGCGTTAACGGTTCTCGTTGTTTAATAGCTGTATGTGATTGACCTAATAGATATTGGTGGAATGTAATCAATCATAAATTTTTTTCAAAAAGTATTTGCAGTTTGTTGTTCAACTTAAAGACAAATAGGCTTAAACGCTAACGACCGTTAAGAAAGCATTAAATGTTAAAAGCAATTGCAGCAACAATTCTAATCATTTGAAAGCCTATGAATGATTAAAAATCATCAATATATTGACCAAGACATTATCCTATTGTAAATAGAGGTTATAATATGTCGTCAATTGAAAGATAAATAAGCTTTAAAATAATAACGATTGATAAAAAGCGTTAACATGAAAGGCAATTGCGACTGTAATTCGTTTTATTCAAAATTCGAGTATGATTTAAATCATAAAAATTGTTAGTATCGAAACTAATAATGATCCAAATCTAAAAATAACTGTAATTGAATTGTCAAATGAAAGAGAAACAGTCTAAATAAGCTAACGATCGTCTAAAAGCGTTACATACGAACACAATTGCGACCCCAATTCTTCTTACTTCAAAGCTAATTATGATTGAAATCATCAAAATTGGTCATACATTAAAAGCACATGATTTAATTTGAATAAAAATTTTCAATTACTTTGTGAATTGAAATAGAAATACACTTATAACGCTAACGGTCGTCATAAAAATGTTATATATGAAAAACAATTGGAACACAAATTCTTTCTATCATAAATCAAAGTATGATTCAAATGATCAATATTGTTCTTCAATGACCTTAAGAGTTTCCCTTTTCATAAAATAGATTAAATGCGTTAGTCAATTTAAAGAGAAATACGCTAAAATCCAAACGATCGTTAACAAGCGTTAAATACAAATGGCCATTACATTCGCAATTCTCAATATTTAAAATATATATGTCATCATATTTATAATCATATGTGGTATATAATAAAATAATGTTTTTATTTTGAAAGATATTTGCACTGGGTTTGTCAAATGAAAGACAAATAAGCATAAGACGCTAACGATCGTCAAAAAGCATTAAATGTGAAAAGCAAGTGCAACGGCAATTCTAATTATTTCAAAGGCCAGAATGATCCAAATAATCACTAATTTTTAATTCTAGCCATAACATCATCCTATTTTAAAAAATAGTTATAGTTTGTTCGTCAATTGAAATATAAATACACTCAAAACAACAACGATCATTAAAAAGCGTTAAACATTAAAGGCGATTGTGACCGTAAGTCATTTCATTTAACAGGTGAGTATCATTGAAATCATCAAATTTTATTCTATCTACCCAAACATGATCAATCTCTTAAAATAACTATGTTTGATTCGTCAATTGACTGAGAAATAATATTAAAATTGCAACGATTGTTAAGAAGCGTTAAATATAAATTCAAATTACAGCCGCAATTCTTAATATTTTGAAGGGCTAAAATGATTAAAATAACTAATGTTTGGGATAAATATGGCTAGAACTAGAACAAGATCCAATTTTACTCAAGAATTTCAATAGGTTTTTCAATTGAAAGAGAAATAGGCTTAAAACACTATTGATCATTAAAAAGCGATAAATATAGAAGGCAATTGCGACGGCAATTCTTATAATTTTAAAGACCCATATGATTTAAATGATAAATACTGGTTGTATACATAACAAAAACATGTTATATTTTAAAAATATAGTTTCTATTGGTTCATCAATCAAAAGAGAAATATGCTTAATACGCTGCATTTGTTTTTTCTTTCGAAAAAAAGTACGTTACATTTGTTAAAACGCATTAAATATGAACAACAATTCAACTTGAAATACTTGCTATTTTAAATTCGAGCATGATTTTTATGATCAATATTTTTGATATCAAATCTGCAATTTTCCAATTTCAAAAATGTAAGTTTAATTAGTTCGTGAATTGATAAAGAATAGGCTTAAAACGAGGAGGATCGTTAAACATCGTTAACGATGAAAAGCAATTGCGACCGTAACTCTTATTTTTTTAAATGGAGTTCGATCAATATTTTTGGTATCTATTTTAATCATGTTCCAATTATAAAAGTAGATTCTATTGGTTCGTCAATTGAAAGTGAAATAGGCTTAAAACGCTCATGATCGTTTAATAGCGTTAAATATGGACAGCAATTGCAGTCGCATTTATTATTGCTCGAAGGCATAGGTTGTCTTCAATAACCATAATTGTTTAAATATAACCTTAACATGATGCAAGTTTAAAAAAAAATTCAATTAGTTCATGAATTGAAAGACATATACGCTTAAAACGCAAATGATCGTTAAAAATCGTCAAATATGAAAACAAATTACAACTGCGATTTCAAATATTTCAAAGCCGAGTATGATTAAAACATTGAATTTTGTTCATAACTAACAAGAAAAAGATCCAATTTTACAAAATAATTTCAATAGGGTTTTCAACTGAAAGAGAAATAGGCTTAAAACGCTATCGATCATCAAAAAGCGTTAAATATGAAGAGTAATTGCAAACGCAAATCTTCATACATGAAAGCCGATTATAATTGAAATCTCAAAAATTGGTTATATCTAACCCGAACATGATCCAATTTGAAAAAGTAGTTTCAATTGCATTGCCAATTGAGAGAGAAATATGGTTATGACGCTAACGGTGGTCAGAAAGCGTTAAATATGAAAAGCAATTGCAACAGAAATTCTGTTTATCGTAAAGGAAAGTAAGATTAAAATGATCATTTTTGTTGGTATATAACCTGAACATGCTCCGATTTCAAAAATGGATTCAATGGTTTAGTCAATTTAAAGAGAAGTACGCTTAAAACGCAAACGGTCATCATAAGCATTAAATATGAACATCCTTTGCATTTGAAATTCTTGTTATTTAAAAGCCATGTGTGATTGAACTAATAAATATTGGTGGATTATAACCAAATAATATTTTTCACTCAAAAAATAATTGCAGTTTGTTTTTCAACAGAAACACAAATAGGCTTTAAAAGCTAACGATCGTCAAAAAGCGTTTAATGTGAAAAGCAATTGGAACTGCAATGCTAAATATTTGAAAGCCTAGTATGATTGAAATAATTAATATTTATGACATCTAACGATAACATCATCCTATTACAAAAAGCGTTTATAATTTTTCGTCAATTGAAGGAGAAATACGCTTAAAAACGATCGTTAGAACTCATTAAACACGAAAGGCAACTACAACCGTAATTCATTTTATTGAAAAGTCGAGTATTATAGAAATCATCACAACATATGGTATCTAACCTAAAAATATTCCAACTCTGAAAATAACTATCATTGATTTTTCATATGATAGAGAAATAGGCTTAAAACGCTAACGATCGTGAAAAAGGGTTAAATACGAACAATATTTGCAACCGCGATTCTTCTCAAATGAAACCCCATTAAGATTGAAATCATCAAAATTGGTTATATATTACAATCACATGATACAATTTGAGATTATATTTTCAATTGCTTTGCAAATTGAAAGAGAAATGCGCTTATAACGTTAATGATCGTCAAAATGCGTTAAATATGAAAAGCAATTGCCACAGAAACTATGTTTATAGTAAAGCAAAGCATTATTGACATGATCAATTTTTTTTGGTATTTCACCTGAAAATTTATCCATTTTTATAAAATAGTTTCAATTGGTCAGTCAACTTAAAGAGAAATAGCTTAAAACGTAAACTATCGTTAATAAGCGTTAAATACGAACAGCCATTGCATTCGCATTTCTCATTATTTAAAAGCCAAGTCTAACTAAATTGATAATTACTAGTTACATAAAAATAAATAAGGTTTTTTTTTTCAAAAAATTATTGGGGTTGGTTCGTCAATTGAATGACAAATAGGCTTGAAACGCTATTGATCGTTAAAAAGCGTTGAATGTGAAAAGTAAGTGCAATGGCAGTTCTAATTATTTAAAAGCCAAGTATGATTGAAATCATCAATGTTTTCAAATTCAAACATAAAATCATTTTATTGTAAAAATTTTTATAATTTATTTGTCAATTGAAAGAGAAACACGCTTTTAAAACAATAACGATCGTTAAAAAGTGGTAAAAATGAAAGGCAATTGCGACTGTAATTCATTTTATTGAAGAGTCAATTATGACTTAAATCATCAGAATTAATGGTATCACGTATTAAGATGATCTAACTCTGAAAATAACTGTAATTGATTTGTCAACTAAAAGAGAAATAGGCTTAAAACACTAACGATTGTCAAAAAGCATAAAATACGAACATCAATTGCAACCGCGATTCTTCTTAATTGAAAGCCCAATATGATTGAAATAATCAAAATTGGTTGTATATTACAAGAAAATGATCCACTTTTAGATAATACTTTTAATTTCTTTGCCAATTGAAAGAGAAATACGCTTATAGCGCAAATGATAGCCAAAAAGCGTTAAACATGAAAAGCAATTGCCGCAGAAATTCTATTTTTAGTAAAGCCAAGTTTGATTGAAAGTATTAATTATAAGGTACTTTACCTGAAGTTTTTTGGATTTTCATAAAATGGTTTTAAGTTGCTAGTCAATTGAAAGAGAAATACGCTTAAAACGCAAACAATCGTTAACAAGCGTTAAATACGAACAACCATAACATTTGCATTTATCGTTATTTAAAACCCATGTGTGACTAAATTTTTAATTATTAGTGGTTTGTAATTAAATAATTTTATTTTTTTTTTCAAAAAAAATTGAGTTACTTCGTCAACTGAAAGACAAATAGGCTTAAAACGCTATTGATCGTTAAAAAGCATTAAATGTGAAAAGCAATTGCAACGGCAGTTCTAATATGTAAAAGCCTAGTATGATTTCAACATCAATATTATCGATAAATAACCATAAAATCATCCCATTACAAAATATAGTTATAATTTGTTCATCAATTGAAAGAGAAATACGCTTTTAAAACAATAACGATCGTTAAAAAGCGTTAAACATAAAAATAAAATTGCGACTGTAAATCATTTTATTTAAAAGTCGAGTATAATTTAAATCATAAAAATTGATTGTATCTAACCCAAACATGATCCAACTCTTAAAATAGTTGTAATTGTTACGTCAACTAAAAGAGAAATAAGCTTAAAACGCTAACGATTGTCAAAAAGCGTTAAATACGAACAACAATTGCAACAAAAATTCTTCTTACATGAAATCCAATTACGATTAAAATCATCAAAATTTTTTATATATAAAATTACCATGATCCAATTTCAAAAAAATAATATCAATTCTTTGCCAATTGAATGAGAAATACGCTTATGATGCTAACGATCGTCAAAAAGTGTTTAATATGAAAAGCAATTACCATAGAAGTTCTTTTAATTGTAAAGCCAAGTATGATTGAAAAGATAAAATATGTTGATGTCTGACCTGAACCTGTTCCATTTTTTATAAAATATTTTTAATTGGTTAGTCAATTTAAAGCTAAGTATGCTTGAAACACAAACGATCGTTAATAAGCGTTGAATACAAACGTCCATTGCATTCGCACGTCTCATTTTACAAAATCTGTGTGTGATTAAATTGATAATTATTGGTGATATGTAACTACATAATGTTTTGATTTCAAAATATAATCGCAGTTGGTTCGTCAACTTAGAGACACATAGGCTTAAAATGCTAACGATCGTTAAATAGCGTTGAATGTAAAAAGCAATTGCAACGGCAGTTCTAATTATTTGAAATCCCAGTATGATGGAAATCATGAATATTTTACAATTCTAACTATAAAATGATCCTAATATAAAAAATAGTTATAATTTGTTCTTCAATTGAAAGAGAAGTACGCTTTTAAAACAATAACGATCATTAAAAAGCGTTAAAGATGAAAGGCAATTGTGAACGTAGTTCATTTTATTTATTAGTTAAGTAAGATTGAAATAATCAAAATTTATCATATGTAACCCAAACATGATCCGACTCTTAAAATAACTTTAATAGATTAGTCGATTGAAAGAGAAATAGGCTTAAAACGCCAACGATCGTTAAAAAGCGTTAGTTATGAACACAAATTACAACCGCAATTCTTAATATTTGAAGGCCTATTAAGATTAAAAATCAAAATAATTTTTTTTTGACTAAGCAGAGTGAGATCCATCTTTACAAAAGCGTTTCAATTGGTTTTTCAATAGAAAGAGAAAAAGGCTTAAAACACTAACGATCATCAAAAAGTGATAAATACAGGAAGCAATTGCAACAGCAATTCTTACATTTGAAAGCCAAGTATGATTTAAGCTATCAATAGTTTTTTTATCTAACCAGAACATGTTCCATTTTCAAAAAATAGTTTCAATTGGTTCGTCAATCGAAAGAAAAATACGTTTAATGCGCTACACTCGTTAAAAAGCAATAAATATGGAAAAAATAAATAGACCTAAAATACTTGTTATTTTAAAGCCAAGCATAATTTATGTGATCAATATTTTAGATATGAATAAACAATTATCCAATTTTAAAATTGTAAGTTTAATTGGTTCGTCAATTGATAAAGAATAGGCTTAAAACGACAAGGATCATTAAAAAGCGTTAACAATGAAAGGCAATTGCAAGCGTAAGTCTTATTATTTGAAAATGGAGTTTCATTGAAATGATCAATGTTTTTGGTATCTATTCAAAACATGTTTTGATTTGAAAAATAGATTCGATTGGTTCGTCAATTTAATCAGTTGTATGTAACGCTTATGATAACTTTATAGCGTTAAATTTGAACATTAATTTCAGTCGCAAGTATTATTGTTTGAAAGCATAGGATGATTTCAATTATTTAAATATAACCAAAACATGAATCAATTTCAAATAATAGTTTCAATTGGTTTATCAATTGAAAGAGACTTATGCTTAAAACGCTAACAATCGTTAAAAAGTGTCAAATATGAACACCAATTACAACCGCAATTCTCAATAATTTAAAGCCGAGTATGATTCAAACATTCAATATCATTGATAAATAGAACGAGGTCAAATTTTACAAAAGAATTTAAAAATGTTTTTTAATTGAAAGAGAAATAGGCTTAAACGCTATCGATCGGCAAAAAGCGTTAAATATGAATAGCAATTGCAACCGCAATTCTTCTTACCTGAAAGCCAATTATGATTGAAATCATCAAAATTGGTTATCTCAAACAAGAACACGATCCATTTTGAAAAAATTGTTTCAATTGCTTTGCCAATTGAAAGAGAAATACGCTTGTGATGCTAATGGTCCTCGGAAAGCGTTAATTTAAAAGCAATTGAAATGAAAATTCTTTTTATCATAAAGCCAAATAAGATATAAATGATAAATTTTGTGGGTATATAATCTGAAAATGGTCCCATTTTATAAAATAGTGTCAGTGGTTTAGTCAATTTATAGAGAAATACGCTTAAAACGCAAACAATCGCTAATAAGCATTAAATATGAACAGCCATTGCATTCGAAATTGGGGTTTTTTTAAACGCCGTGTGTGATATTGATAAATATTTGTTGTATGTAATCAAATAATGTTTTGATTTCAAATACTAATTGCTGATGGTTCCTCAACTGAAAGACAAAGAGTATGGAAACGTTAATGATCGTTCAAAAGCGTTTATTGTGAAAAGAAATTGCCATCGCAATTCTAATAATTTGAAAGTCAAGCATGGTTGAAATCATCAGGATTTTTTAATTGAAAGCTTAACATCATCCTATTATGAAAACAGGTTATATTTATCATCAATTGAATTTCAAATACGCTTAAAATAATAAAGATTGATATGAAGCGTTAAACATGAAAGACAATTACGATAGTTATATATTTTATTGAAAGTCGAGTATGATTGAAATCATCAAAATTTATGTTCTCTAACACAAAAATGATTCAACTCTGAAACAAATTGTAATTGATTCGTCAATTGAAAGAGAAATAGGCTTAAAAAGCTAACGATCGTCAAAAAGCTTTAAATACGAATAGCAATTGCCACACAAATTCTTCTTACTTGAAAGCGGATTATGATTAAAATAATAAAAATTGGTTATGTCAAAACAAAAGATAATCCAGTTTCAAAACATAATTTCAATTTCTTTGCTAATTGAAAGAGAAATACGCTTATGACGCTAACGATCAGAAAAAACGCGTTAATTATGAAAAGCAATTGCCACAGAAGTTTTTGTTTATTGTAAAGCCAAGTATGATTGAAATGTTAAATGTCATTGGTATCTAACCAGAATATGTTCCCTTTTCATAGGATAGTTTCAATGGGTCGGTCAATTTAAAGCGAAATACCCTTAAAATGCAAACGAGCAATAAGAACCGTTAAATATGAACAACCATTGCTTTCGCAATTCTCTTTATTTTAAATTCGCGTGTTATTAAATTGATTATTTATTTGTGGTATAAAATTAAATAATGTTTTAATTTTGTAAAATAATTGCCGATGGTTCGTCAACAAAAAGACGAATAGGCTTAAAACGCTAATGATCGTGAAAAAGTGTTAAATGTTAAAAGCAATTGCAACTGCAATTCTAATTATATGAAAGCCTAGTATAATTGAAATCATCCATATTTTTGAATTCTAAAAATCACATGATCCTAGTAAAATTAAAAGTGTTAATTTGTCCGTCTGAAAGAGAATCACGCTTAAAATAATAACGATCGTTGAAAACTGTTAGACATGAATGGACTTTGCGACCGTAATTCCTTTTATTTAATAGTCGAGTATGACTGAAATCCTAAAAATTTATTGTATCTAACCCTAACATGATCCAACTCTTAAAATAACTTTAATTTATTTGTCAATTGAAAAAATGCCAACAATCGTTAGAAAGCGTTAAATATGAACACAATTACAACCGCTAATTTTAATATTTGAAAGCCAAATATGATTAAAATAATCAAATTTGTTAATGAATAAATAGAACGATATCTAATTTTTCAAAAGCACTTCAATTGGTTTTTCAATTGAAAGTGAAATAGGCTTAAAACACTATCGATCGTTGAAAAGCGATAAATATGGAAAGCAATTGCAAAAACAATTCTTATAATTTTAAAGCCCAGTATGATTTGAATGATCAATATTGGTTCTATATAACCTGAATATGTTATGTTTTCACGAATAGTTTCCATTGGTTCGTCAATCGAACTTAATAGGCTACAATCGTTAAAAAGAATTAAATATGAACAAGAATTCAACCTGAAATACTTGTTATTCTAAAGACGGTTATAATTTATATGATGAATATTTTTGAAACAAAACAAACAATTTTCCAATATAAAAAATGTCAGTTTAATTGGTTTGTCAATTCATAAAGAAATTGATATGATTTTCATCCATGGAAACTCATAATATCATTAAGTTTCAAAAGAACCTAAACATACGAGC
>ONZA01014072.1:27501-39150 GCA_900322205.1 Kewa caespitosa | reverse complement strand
GTAATAAACTTTCCTTTAAAGCTCAAATATGTACAATCACCAATTGACATGTCACCCAACTATCCAGCTAGCTCAAGCCAGCATCTATGTATAAAATAATTCACTCAACCACCCAGAGTCCTCAACACCAAGTCCATCAGGTTTTAAACCCTGAAGCATATACCAAATTTTAAATTTGATGAGTTTTAGAATGTGCAGAGGATTGGGGATCTTCAATTTCCAGACACCCTCATTCCTTACTTTCCATATATGATAAATGACTATTCCAGCAATCGCCATCAAAACTTTTGGTCTTTATCTCCTCTGCCCTCCCAGAAGGAGCATCTTCTTGATGAACTGCTTTGTAGACATCACCCCACCATTTAAACCCACCCAGTCATTAAAATTCTGCACAACTTTTTGAGCATAAGAGCAGGAAAAGAACAAATGCTTCCTATTTTTCACCGGCACACCACACAAAGGACACACTTCAGTGTCCCACACATGGATCTTGAATAGCTTTGCTCTTGTTTGTAAATGATCTAGAGCCTGGATCTAGCAAATGAAACAGTGTTTTGGAACATTATATGTATTCCAGACCCATTTGGCCCATCTAACTCTGGAAACTGCAGGAGCTAGCCAGCTATACCCTGAAGCATGGTATACCACTTCCCCCTTGTGATGTCCCACTTCTGCCGAATGTATGCATCTCTAAAGCAATCCCTCAAGTCACAAATGATCCTCCAAGCCCAACTAGCCCTCTGACGTGGCCTATGAGACGATCACTCCCCATTTTTCAGGTACACTTAATGGATCCATTAAACCCACAGCAGGTCAGATTTTGTAGCCACATGCCAAACATATTTACCTATAGTAGCCTTATTCCACCTGATACAATCCTTCAAGCGTAGGCCTCCATTACACTTAGGTTTGCAAATGCTTTCCCAAGCCACACGGGGAGGTTTGGAATCCATTGTAGTCCCTCCCCATAGGAAGTTCCTACATATGGCATTCACATAATGCAACACACACTTAGGCAAAGTGAACACAGAAGCCCAATAAGTACGGATACTGAGCAGTACAGAATTCACCAACTGGCTCTCCATGCATAAGACAAATGCCTTGATCTCCAAGTGTGGATTTTGGCAATTATCCTATCACTGCGAATATCAAAATCAGAAGCTTTATTTCTCGACCAAGGAATCGGCACCCCCAAATATCTAAAAGGCATATCTCCCAGCTTGTAACCAGACACCAGCAAAATGTTCTCCAAAACCTCACTCTTGATATTGGAACTATAAACAGTTGATTTGGAGACATTAGCTTCTGAGCCAGAAGACTTAGAAAAGGTAGCAAAGCCCCTTAAAAGAAGCATCACATAGTTGAAATCACCCTCATAGAATATTAGTAAATCATCAGCAAAACATATATGAGTTAGTTTGAGAGGTTTGCACTGAGGATGAAATATGTACCCCTCCTGTTGGCCAATATATGTCATGATTCTTGACAAGTATTCCATACAGATTACAAAGAGAAGAGGAGAAAGGGGGTCACCCTGTCTCACACCTCTCTCCCCTTTAGATAAGCCATTCAAACAACCATTGATACCAATGGAAAAGCAAGGGGATGTGACACACACCATCACCTTATCAATCCAATCCACTTGGAACTTTACTTGAGTCAACATTTCTTTCAAAAAATCCCAGTCCACAGAATCAAATGCTTTGCATAAGTCAATCTTAAAGGTGAATCTAAGAGAAGTAGCCTTCCTAGTATAGTATTTCACGATATCCTAACATATCGTGATGTTCTAAATGATTGACCTCCATTCAACAAAGGCACTTTGGTTCTTACTAATAACAAAGGGCAACACCTTCTTCAATCTGGCACACATCACCTTAGAAATGCATTTACAAATCACATTGCTGGAAGCCATTGGTCTATAATAAGTAACATGAGCAGCATTGCCATGCTTGTGGATCAGGGTTAGGGTGGTTGTATTCAATTGTTTTAACAATTTTCCTTAGGAGAAGAAATCCTCCACAGCCTGACATACATCATCACCAACCACATCCCATGCTTCCTTAACTTGCTACTAAAGCCATCTAGGCCATGAGCCTAATCACCTGGGATTTCAAAAATAGCATTTTTTATTTTTGACCTTAACACAGGGCTAGAAAGCATTTGTTGCAGTGCGGAGGAAAGAATAGAGACAAAGTTCACAATTCTTCTGCTCACATGTATCCTAGACACTGTTTTAGTACCTACTAAGCTATTGTAAAACTGAACAAAAGCATTAGCAACACCCTAAGGCTCAGTGTGTTTGATACCCTGCATATCAATGACATTATGCACCCTATCGACTTCACTCCTCATTTCAATGCATTTATGAAATTAGGCAGAATCTTCATCACCTGCTTCCAACAATCTGATTTTACTTTTCTGTTGAAGAAAAGAAAAGTAAGCCTTTTGCACAACTTTAAACTCCTTCACAGCCTCTCTATTAGCATCGATAAGCTCAACATTCAGCAGATCACCACACAGTGAAGTTTGGATATCAAGCATCTTCTTTTGAGCAACACCCATAGCCTTCTCAATATCACTAGCAAAACTTGCTATTGAAACCCTTGAAAATAGACTTAACGGCCTTTAGTTTCATCACAACTAGATTCATGCTCACTCCCTAGACATTGGTATTTTCCAAGCAAATTTTGACATCTTCAATGTAATCATGCATCTTTCCCCACATGTTAAAGTATTTAAAAGGCTTCTTCCCCACAGAGCTATTGGTGCTGAAAGTAATAACAACAGCACAATGATCAAAGTCACCTTTAGGCAAAATAGTTGCACAAACACTATGCATAGAAGTAAACCAATCATCATTGGCCATCACACGATCAATCATGCTATACACCCTTGTCTCTTCAGATTGCTTGTTATTCCAAGTAAAGAAAGAGCCAGAACTGCTGACATCCTTCAAAGAGCATTGGAAAATACAATTTATAAAATGTCTAACTTCAGTCAGAGGAACAGCTGAACCTATTCTCTCATCTAGGTTCAACACATTGTGAAAATCCCCACGCACCAACCAAGGTCCATGAAAGTTAGCTCGAAACCTCTTCAGCTCACTCCACAATCCCTCTCTAGCAGTGTCTATATTAAAACCATAGACAAGAAAGCATTGAAAGACTATGCAAGTCACCTTATGCACCACAACACAATGAATAACCTGACCATGAATAGAGATAATATCAATCTGATACATAGAAGGCTTCCAAATCACCCAAATCCTTCCTCCAGGATGACAGGTAGGATTAGTAATGATACTCCACCCCTCACAAAGATGTAGATACACAAGCTTATAGTTAGCTGATTTCACCTTTGTTTCATAGAGCCCAGCCAAACCTACATTATTAGAGATAAAAAAATGATTTATTTCTTTTTGTTTAGTAGGTTTGTTGAGCCCTCTAACATTCCAACTATAGATGGTGGACATTCTGAGAACTATGAACCTTCCCTGCCTATTTGCTGCACTCTCCCAGTTCAAACATTCCCAGTATCACATATGTGTTCCTTTCAGTGCACTTCATGCCACCAGTCATCATAGAACCATCAATAGAAACAGCAACATGTTGCTCCTGCACACCAGTAACCTGCACAGAACTAGAAGTACCTAGAGAAGCAAAGGAGTTGGTTGTGGTCACCCCATCTTGCATTTGCTGTACCCCCTTACCACCCCTTCCTACTTGCTGAAACCCCTCTTCATCAACTACATGCTGTGACTTGGATTTTTGCACCTATTTCGGGACAACATTCTTCCTACAGTTACTGGCATCATGCCCATATCATTTGCAAGTACGACAGAGAATAGGTTTTCATTCATAACCAATGGGTTTCTCAATGTAAACTCCCTTTTCATTTTAAAGCATATAAAATATGGGATCAACAGATCCAGTTTCACTTCCACCAGAATTCTGGCATAAGCCAATTTTTCCTTTGCCTCAGTAGCTCTGTCAAGCTTTTAAGATTTTCAAACTTGGTCAGCCAGCCTCAAAAGGACATGCTTTCCCAATATTTCAGATCTGGCCTAGGCAATTGTATCATAATAGGAACCGTTTTAATATTCTCCTGTCTGAGGTCCAAGTCAGGTGCCCAAGGCTTGAATATTAATGACTTCTTGTCAAACATTTGAAACCCAGTATCCATTGCTTTGTTCCTATACTCAATTGATTTGAAATTAACCAAAAACGCCCCCTTAGGAAGCAAAGACACCTTATCCACTCCGAATCTCCCCCAAATACGCCTAATGTATCCATCCATGACGCCATGAGGTGGGTTTGCCCCTAAAACATAGCAAACTAAGGGAGATTGCCAATATTGTACCTCATCCTGAATATCCTCCATTGTTATTTTCACACAAGGTTTATCAGCGGCTCCATTGTTATCAAGCTCCTCATTCTAATCAACATACATAACCTTGCTCAAATAAGGGGGGCAAAGTGGATGATGACTTTGGATGCCGTTCGTTAAGCACAGAGAGCCAAGAGCTAAGTTGTATTTTAGCTGATGATTACTGTTGAAGACCTTTGAGCAATTCCTTTTCAGATAATATCTCCTCCACCACCTTCTCAGGCGTTGCCATACAAGAAGAAAAAGAATAAAAATAAAGAGGCAGCACATCTTGAATTTGAAGTGCATGTTTGGCTTTGCTTCCTCTAGTAACATGTGTCTGATCAACATTGAAATCCAATGGAACAGTGTTTGTATCACCCAAATTATCATTCTTATCCCCATTATTGGATTACTTTGTTTTCTACGCAGACCCCGACCCAGATTTCCCTCGAGAACCTGACCTAGTGTTTTTCTGTCCTCTTCCCCTAGAACTTAGTTCCATGGCTTAGAGAGAAGAGAGAGTTTCTCTCACTAGACCAAATGTTTTAATTGCTGGCTGTTCATTTGCATTTCATGTTTAATGCTTTTTAACGATCGTTATTATTTTATGTGTACTTCTCTTTAAATTAACTAATACATTGAAAATATTTTGTAAAAAAGAAATACATTATAAGATTATGTAACAAAAAAATAAATGACTTCAATCATACTTAGCTTTACGATTAAATAAATTTATGTGGCAATTGCTTTACATGTTTAACACTTTTTGATGATCATTAGTGTTGCAAGTGTATTTCTCTTTCAATTGGCAGAGCAATTGAACTAATTTTTCAAATTGGTTAATATTCTAGTTCTGATAACCAATTTCCATGGAAATTAAACAAGAAAGAACAATTGCGGTTGCAGTTGCTGTTCACATTTATTACTTTTTAACGATCGTTAGCGTTTTAAGCGTATTTCTCTTTCAACTGATGAACCAGTTGAAACTATTATTTAAAACTTCATCATGTCTTGGTTATATATAAAAAAATACATTTAGTTAAGTCATCGTAGCCTTTCAAACAATAATACTTGCGGCTACAATTGCTACTCATATTTAACTCTATAAAATGATCGAGAGCGTTTTAAGACTAGTTCTCTTTCAATTGAAGAACCAACGAAATATAAATTTAAAAATGGAACATAATTTTAATAGATACAAAAAAATATTTACCTTTTCAATCGAACTCCGTTTAGAAATAATAAGAATCGCGGTTGCAATAGCTTTTAATAGTAACATTGTTTAATGATCCTCATCGTTTTAATCCTATTTCTTATTCAATTAAACTTATTCTGGTTGGATACAACAAATATTGATCATTTAAATCATACTGGGTGTTCAAAATTAAAATAATTACGACCCCAATTGCTTTTCTCTTTTAACATTTTTTGACGATCGATAATGTTTTTAGCATATTTCTCTTTCAATTGAAAAACCAATTGAAATTATTTTGTAAAATTGAATTAAGTTGTCGTTATTTATTAAAAAAAATGATTATTTTAATCACACTTTTCCTTGAAATATTAAGAATTGTGGTTGTAATTTGTGTTTATATATTTTTTTTTTCGTAAGTAATAAGCTTTTCTATTAATGCCCAAAAAATACATCCACCAATATAGGGTAACAACCCTATCAAGCCCTGCAAAAACTATACAGCCCTAACAACACAAAAATATATTTACATGCACATCTGACTCCGCCACCCAACATTTGAGGCTTTCATATTCTGCGGTTTAAGAAAATTAACCCTATACAGGATATCGTTCTTGATCATCTTCAGCACTTGGACAGGTCTTGGCACCCTCTGATTCGACACCACATCATTCCTTGATCCCCAAATCTGGTAGATTACAGCAGCAGCTACTGCAAATAGAACATTGTTCCTAAACCTACTCCTCTTGCTATTAGAGACCATCTTCCTAATCATCTGATTAGTCCCAGCAATATCTCCTCTGATTTGTGTTTAAATTTAATGCTTTTTAACGATCATTGAAGTTTCAAGCTTATTTGTCTTTCAATTGACGAATCAATCACAGTTATTTTCAGAGTTGGATCATTCTTGGGTTAAATACCTTAAATTTTAATAATTTCAATCATAATCGACTTTTAAATAAATTGAATTAAGGTTGCAGTTGCCTTTGATGTACAACGTTGTTTGACGATCGTTATTGTTTTAAGCGTATTTCTCTTTCAATTGGAGAACAACTTATAACTGTTTTCTATAATAGGACCATATTATGATTATAATTCCTAAATATTGATGATTTAAATCTTACTACACTTTCAATAAATCAAAACCGTGGTTGCAATTGCTTTTCACATTTAACACTTTTTGACGATCGTTTGCGTTTAAAGCTTATTTGTCATTCAGTTGACGAACCAACTGCAACTATTTTTTGAAATGAAAATATTACTTGATTATATAACACCAATATATATCAATTTAGTCACACATGGATTTTAAATAACGAGAATTGCGATCGCAATGGTTGTTCATCTTCCAGTCAGATACCAAAACTATTGATCATTTCAATCATACTTGGCTTTACGATAAAATGAATTTCTATTGCAATTGTTGTTCATAATTAAGGCTTCTTGACAATCGTTAGAGTCATAAGCGTATTTCTCTTTCAAATTGGATCATAAATTTCTTAGATATAACGATTTTTGATGATTTAAATCATACTCGACTTTCAAGCAAAAAAGAATTGCAGTTGCAATTGCTGTTGATATTTAACGCTTTTTGACGATCGATAGTGTTTTTAGCTTATTTCTCTTCCAATTGAAAAACCAATTGAAATTATTTTGTAAAATTGGATTTAGTTTTGGTTATTTGTTAATATAATAGTTTATTTTAACATTACATGTCTTTGAAATATTAAAAATCATGGTCGTAGTTGGTGTTCATGTCTAACACTTTTTAACGATCGTTGGCGTTTTAAGCATATTTATATTTCAATTGATTATACAAAGTGAAACTATTATTTAAAATTGCATCATGATCTAGTTAGATGTAAGCAATCATAGTTATTTACATCATCCTAGGTTTTCAAACAATAATACTTGCGGCTGCAATCGCTGTTCATATTTAACGCTATAAAACGATCGTGAGCAAAACAAATATTGGGGCACACAAACTTTGAGAAAAATTGGTAGTCTTGTGTGTTGATGCTTGAAGATTGACAAAGAAACCAAAAATAAGTCTAGGCTGAATTGTACTAGAATATTGATCGAGGTTCAGGTGAATGAGGTGTGACTTGAAGTTGTTAAGTTCATAATGAGAAGGGGTTAGTGGTGGACCATGAGTTGACCTTTGAATGGAAAACTATGTTTTGTACCCACTAGAAGTCATTTGGGCATGAGGTGGATAAATGTAGGAGAAATAAGGGGAGTTAAGGTCAGGGGGTGGCTCTCGGGACACAAGCTGATGGAAATAGATCTGCAGGATCTGGTGGTGGCCCTACAGGAGCTACAAGATCTTCAGAGGGTGTGTCTGCTCAGGTAGATGACACTTTGGTTGTTCAGGGTGAGAATCCGTCTACATCTTCGTCAGTGGAGGGTAATAATTGTGCTAGTAGTAGCAGTCAGGTTGGAAGTAGCAGTCAGGTTGGAAGGGTCACAACTCCTTCGGTGCCTGAAGTTGTGCCTATTATGTTTCATGATGGGAATGGAGGACAACACATTGACATGAGGGATAGCTTCACTACTTTTACCAAGGGGTCTACTCTTTGATTGATGACAACAAGACAGGATGGGGAGATCATGAATGTTAGCAATGGATTTAGTGTGCTTGGAGCTGAATCTGTTGAGGAGAATGTGAGGGATGTGGGGGATGGTCCTTCAAATGGACTCATTACTGCTCAACAATTTCAATTTAATTAATATCATTGGTATATGAAATATTAGTGGCTGCAATAGCCCTAATATACAAGCAGAAGTGAGAAGGTTCTCCTTTGAGAATAAGCTAGGCTTATTTGTTGTGTTGGAAAATAAAGTGTTGGATGACAATAGAATGGCTATAGCTAAAAGTGTGCCCTGGGTGGCATAATTTTCTTAATGTTGTGGGGAAGGATAGAGGCAGAATTTGTGTGTTTTGGAATCCTATTGTGTATGAGGTAGGAATTATTGTAGTTGATCATCAATATGTGCAATGTCAGGTGAAAAACAAGATATTGCAGGACAATCTTATGTGTTGTTCCATATATGCTTTTATTGAAACAAAGATAAGAGCCTCCCTATGGAATTTTTTTGGCTCAGGTTTCACATGGTTCTATGCCTTTGATCTATGGTGGTGATTTCAATTGCTTCAGAGAAGTGGAGGACATATGGGAGGGTGTGATTTGAGAGAAAAGGACATCAAAGAACTCACCAACTGGCTTAACACTTCTTGCATGTTGAAAATGACTTACATGGGGGCTAGGTATAAATGGACTAATAAACAAGATGGGGACAACAAGATTTACTACAAGCTGGATCATGTTTTTACACTAGCTCTGATGTTTATTTTCACAGCATGGGGGTTTCACATCGTGGACCTTGTGCCATTTCCATTTTGAAGCAGTGTAAGAGAAGAAGAAGGCCTTTCAGGTATTTCGATATGTGGAGCATGCATAAAGAGCTTTTTTACGTTATCAAAGATGAATGGACAAAAAAGATAGAGGGCTACCATATGTTTGAGCTGGTATGCCATCAAAAGAACTTGTAGAAAGGGCTTATCTCCTTAAATAAGAGAAGATTTGGTCACATTGAGAATAGAGTGGAGAAGGCTAGATGTGCTCTAGAATAGGTTCCTACCAAATTATCAACTGATGCTTTTAATACTAGTCTCCGAATTGCTTAGAGAAAGGTTGTCTTTGAATTTAACAGATGTAGCAGAGCTTTGATTTGTTTTCTTCAACAAAAAGTAAAGTTGCATGGCGGTCTGAGGGAGACTAATGCACTGCTTTCTTCTTCAACAACATCAAGCAAAGGAGAGTTGGGAATGGGATCTATAGTGGTATGAGGGGTTTAGCTCTTATAACAGGTCAAGATAATGTTGTTGGGGTCTTTGTTGACCATTTCATTAACTTTCTTGGAACTAAAAGACACATTCAAAATGAGGTAAAGACAGACTGCATCCAGCAAGGGTATCTTCTTTATGTGAGTGATAACAATGCTACCATGTTGTCTTTCTCTGATTCGAAAATTATAAAAATTTTGTTCTCAATTCCTATAAAGCACTGGACCTAGATGGTCATAGCACTTCTTTTTATAGAGCTTATTTGGATTCAATTGATGATAGTGTGTGTAAAAGGAGTGAGAGATTTTTTTGTTACTGGCAAGCTGTTATGGCATATTGGGGCTGCTTCCATTACTTTATTGCCTATGGTGGATAATCCCATCGTTCCAGCTGATTACATGCCAATAGCTTGTTGTAATGTGTTATACAATTCATTACAAAGATGCTTTGTGGAAGGTTAAAGGGGGTGTTATCAAGGCGTATTGATATGTCACAGGGAGCTTTTGTGACTAACAGACAGATAACGCACAATATTTTGATTAGCCAAGAATTGGTGAGGGGGTATGGAAGGAAGTATGGCAGCCTTGCTTGCATGATGAAAATAGATCTTTAGAAGGGTTATGACACTATGCATTGGGAGTTCCTTGAGAAAATTCTAGGATTATTTGGGTTTCATGAAAGGATCATAAGGTGGATGATGGCTTGTTTGGAAGCCACCACTTATACTCTGGTGCTGAATGGGCAGTTTCATGGCTACTTCCTTGCTACTCATGGGCTTAAGAAGGGAGATCTTACGTCCTGTTTGTTTTTGGTTATTGTCATGGAATACATGACAAGATATTTG
This sequence comes from Kewa caespitosa, assembly GCA_900322205.1. NCBI lineage: Eukaryota > Viridiplantae > Streptophyta > Magnoliopsida > Caryophyllales > Kewaceae > Kewa > Kewa caespitosa. The sequence goes on along the minus strand of ONZA01014072.1, from coordinate 28,896 downwards.
AAGCAGTGTGTAATGGAGGGTGACTTTAGATACCATGTCAGATGTGGGAAGCTCAAAATGTTTCAGCTTTTCTTTGCTAATGATATGTTGCTTATTTGCAAAGTTGATATGTCTTCAATTAAGACTCTTGTTGATGGCTTTATTTACTTCTCTTCTGTTTATGAGTTGAATATTAACTTAAGCAGGTCACATATGGTGCTTAGTGGGGTTGACAAGAAAAATGAAGAGGACATATTGCAGGTGATTGGTTTCTCTAGAGGTATTTTACCTTTTAAGTACCTTGGCTTCACTATTTCTTCCAAGAAGCTCAAATAATCTGATTTTTAGCTTCTTGTGTATAAGATAACTGATAAAATTTCAGCTTGGTCTACTAAGAAGCTTTCATATGCTGGGAGAGTGCAAATGTAAACTCAAGCTTATGGGAATTTTTTTTTTTTTGGCCAGCAAATTTTTCTTTCTAAAAGTATCATCACGAAAGTGGATAGGTTGGGCAAGAACTTCTTGTGGGGTAACACTGCTCCTAACGAGTAAAAGGTTGTTGTTGCTTGGATTGATGCATGTAAGCCAAAAAGCTATGCGGGTGTACGCATTAGTAATATTTTTGCCTGGAATTAAGCTTATTCTGCTTTGATATGGGATATTAACTGCAAATCAGATAATCTTTGGCTCAAGTGAATCATGAGATATATATCAAGAAGACGGAATGCTAAAATTGCAGTCCTAGAGCTGAAGACTGTTTGTATTGGAAAAACCTTTCGAAGGTCAGAGATGAGTTTCTATTGGTATTAAGTGGTTGCACTTGTAAATACACTGCTCACTCACGTTATCTTTGGTTCCTAGGGTTTAAAGATAAAGACAAAGATGTTGCGAGTGTGCGGAGCTCAACCAGTGTTTCGAAACAGTGTTTCATTGCTTGTTTGCACAATAGAGGTAGGTTGAGAACCAAAGACAAATTGAGAAGATTCGTGCAGATATCAGATGAGTGTGTGCTGTGTAATGTTGGCAAGGAGGAAATTGGCTGCCATATGTTCTTTGAATGTGAGTTTTCTAAACAGGTGCTTGTTCTGGTCTTGACCAAAATGGGGTGTGTGGGATTTCCTTGTACTAAGTGGAAGAGTATGATAAAATGGATTCAAAAGATCAAGCCAAGAGGGTGGAGGAAGATTTGTAGTACTGTTGTAGTTGCATGCCTCTATGTGATATGGAAAGATTGGAATAATAGAGTCTTCAGGCCAAAGATTCTGGTTTTTACCCCTCACTGTTTGAGGAGAATGGTTATGGAGTGTTTGAAAATAAGAACAGATCATGTGTTCAAACTTAAACTAATGGTTAGGGTATGTTATTTGAATAGATTGTATAATGTCACCATTGGAGTGTATTAGGAGATGATGTTAG
>ONZA01014070.1:38061-54331 GCA_900322205.1 Kewa caespitosa | reverse complement strand
TTGACTAAACTGACCTGATGCAAATTAGGAAGCCAGGGCCGTAATTATGGCAATGGGAAATTATTACCCGTGATTCTCTTTGCAATGCTTGGAGCGTTGAAGATATCAAGGTATGCTATAAAAGGTATACAAAAGAGATAGCGAGGCTACTACGACACCAACATACACATCGACAACATCAATTCCACTCTCTAATCTCTCTGAAAGTTCATATTTTACAATACACTTTGTACTCCCAGCTTTGTAATAGATCATAGTGAAGTTTTTTTCCGGTTGGAGGACAATTCCAACCGAGGTTTTCTCCCTATTCAAAGGGTTTCCTCGTAAAAATTCTTCGTGTCATCCTTGCTTTACATTTTCATTATTCGGCATTGCAATTACAATCCTGAATTCTGAATAGTGATTTAGACTAGTGAACCACAGCTCTGCTCAGGTAGTTTTTTTACCAAAACAACGTCTTCCTCAACACCTCAGAGTACTCATCAAGTGCCTAAAACCCATCCAGCAAAGATTGGGGATGCCTTCCTTGGCGCCAGTTAGCAAAGAGACCACTAAATCGGTGATATGCCCAATTCCTAGCACCATGCCGATTTCTATGGTGTTTATCAAGCCGGTCGCTATGAAAGGTGAGTACGTCTTTCAAAAGACATCCAACAATGCAGACTCAATTTCATACATCTCAGAAATATTGGAAGTCCAAAAGACCCAGAATGACAACATCCAGAAGCTAACTCAAGAGAAATAGCAGCTGAAAGCAACCTTGGAAATGAAGTCTCCACCATCAAACGAATATGTAAGAAGGGACCTCAGTAAGATCACAGCCATGGCCATATTGAGTACCCCGCAGACGACAATGAAAACAGGGCCACTTTTCTTCAACAAATCACGCCGTTTGCCCCGTCATTCTCAAGTAAACCTTAGCAGTCGTTCAGTACTCCAGAGTCCATATCCTTCCTTATCTCGTCAGGAATAAACCACAAGTCGACCGGGATGTCTTCTCATCATAAAGGAACCCTTGTAATCATCACTCCATCCTTCAATGTCGACGATGGAAATGACCATGTATGGGACGAGATGCTGCGTGCCAGAAAGAATCACTATACGTCCAAGAGCAATTCCGTTCCCAATCCATCTGGATCTTAACCCATGTCTAGTAATTTGATCAATAGTACTAATAGTCTTATTGCCAATAACAGTGACAATGCATGTATGATGCAATCCGTAATGACGTACATGAATTCACTAGAGGACATGATACGCAAGATTCCAGGAGCGCTACAACCAATATAATGAGTGTCTTCCATCACGTACGCCACGAGATCATGACAATAGAGCTGCTAAAGAGATTCAAGACACCAGCCATGCTATCATATGATGGAACCAATGATCCAAGGAGCATATCATGATTTACCAGCAAAGGATGACGATGCTAACCATCCCCAGTCATCTTAATGAAGCGTGCCTCTGCAAAGGATTCAGTTCCACCCTATCAGGTTCTGCCTTAGAATGGTATCTCAATCTGCCTAAAGGTCGTATAGGTAACTTTGCAGATTCCGCAAACGTTTTTTTGATCTCAATTCTCCACAAGTTGAAAAATGGAGAAAAGGTCCAGCGACCTATATCGGGTCATCAAGAATAGAGGAGAATCTCTAAAAGACTACCTGTGTCGATTCAAAAAGGAAGTGATTGCAATTACGGATTGTGATCAAACAACTGCAGTAGAAGCAGTCCGCCAAGGTATAGAAAGAGATTAAGATTTCTATGACAAACTAACAAAATGTCCTTGTAGTTGTTTTGAAGATGTCAGGAACAAGGCGGCACCCTTCATATTACTGGAAGAAGATAGAGCATTAAGACCCAAAACAAGAGATTATGACCGACCAAACAGAAAGACAATGAACAATAAACCGCAATGGAGCAAATCGAAACCATACGACAAACATGTAAACGTTGCTGGAGAATCCTCAAAAAAATACTGGAAAGAAGACCCAAGTCTACCACAACAGATAAGTGAATATAACTTTTGTGTTGATTCTAGTACTTTAGTTTATAAATTAGAAGACCTGGGCTCCAAAGTAAGGTGGCCCAGAAAAACTAACAAACCTACAGGTTATCAAGACAAATCCAAGTGGTGTGACTTCCATGCTGATATCTGTAATACAACTGAAGATTGCATCGCGCTCAAAAAGGAGGTAGCTCACCTGTTGAAGAACGGACATCTAAAGGACCTTATGAGAAAGAAGGACGACCTCGAGAATGACCGCTCAGAGAAACCCTCTATACCCACCACGGTCGTCAGATACATCTTAGGAGGTTCAGATATCTGTGGCATATCATATTAAGTAGAAAAGAGAATAGCTAAAGAGAACTCAATGCAGAGACCAGAAAGAACAAGCAAGCCAAGAAGATATAATCAACAAATAACAATGACGAATCATACACAGATCACATCCAGAAGTATCACCATGACGGTCTGGTAATCTCTCTACAAATAGGCTGTGCGCTCATCAAGAGGATATTGATAGATGGGGGAAGTTCAGTACCCTGAAGGAGATAGGAATTTAAGAGAAAAAAATCGTAAGAAGTTCGGTCATACTCGTGGGATTCACTGGAGAAACCAAGCAAACTCTTGGCCATATATTTTAACCAACGAATGCCTATGGGGTAAACTCTTTCAAAAAATTTGCGATAATAGATTGCTGGTCTTCCCACAATGTTTTGCTTGGCATGCCATGGATACACAACCTAGGAGCACTGCCATGAACCTATCATCAATGCGTCAAATCTAGCCGTCAACGTAGGAGCACTGGAGTACAAACGTTCACGGGACGTTTAAAGGCCGCCTAGGAATGCTACAAGTTGTCACTCAAGCCCAGCTTGGGATGGAGGGAGAAATAGCAACTAAGTCACCCACAGATCCAAAGTGTACTCCAAGAAGATCCGAAAGAGAACCTAGAAGACATCATCCTAGAACCGACAAATCCAGAAAAGAAGCTACAAACTAGGGACGATGTGCCTTCAAATATTAGGGCAAGCTTGGTACGATTCCTAAAAGATAGGGCAAGTTGCTTTTTATGGCATCACAAGGACATGACAGGCATCAGTTCAGAAGTGATCACAGACAAGCTCAATATGGACCCAAAATTCACATCAGTGCAACAGAAAAGAAGAAAGTTCACCCTAGAAAGGAACCAAGTCGTTAATGAAGAAGTCGACAAGATCAAAGCAACAGGTATGATAAGAGAAGTTATATACCCTAAATGGTTGGTTAACGTTGTGGCTGTCATGAAGAAGAATGAAAAGTGGAGTGTATGTGTAGACTACACACACCTGAACAAGGCATGCTTAAAAGATCCCTTCACATTACCGCAGATAGACGCCATGGTTGATGCAACTGCAAGACACGAATTATTAACATTGCTTGACGCTCAGAGTGGGTCCAACCAAATCCAAATGCATGAACCAGGCAGAGAAAGTACAGCCTTCATGGTCGAACGAGGAATCTATTGCTACAAGTCTATGCCATTTGGATTGAAGAACGCTGGAGAAACCTCCCAACTCCTGGTCAATATGATGTTCAAGGAGCAAGTGGGGGACACAAAGGAATTTAACATCGACGACATGGTCCTAAAGTCCAAAGACACTGAAGATCACGTCAAACACCTAGCAACCGCATTCGACATTCTAGTGGTATATAATATGAATTTAAATCCTACTAAATGTACATTTGGAGTGTCTTCAGGAAAATTTCTAGGCTGCATGGTAACCAAAAGGGGAATAGAAGCAAGCCCGGAGAAAATCAAAGCCATCTTGGGTCTACAACCACATAAACCGGTTAAAGATATACAATCTCTCGCAGGACGAGTAGAAGCATTGAATAGATTCATCACGAAATCCTCAGAATGCTACAAACCCTTCTATGACATCCTGAGGAAGAAGAAAAAATTTGAATGGGCCGCTCAGCATGACGAAGCCTTCCAAGAACTAAAGAAATATTTGTGCACTCCACCGCTCCTATCTACTCCCAAACAAATTGAATCCTTATATGTATAGCTCTCTGTCACCAAAAATGTTGTGTCTGCAGTGTTGTTACAAGAACAAGATGGTTTACAACACTCAGTCTATTATGTATGTAAAAGTCTACTAGATACAGAGACAAGGTATGGTCATTTAGAAAAATTTGTTTTAGCACTAGTAATGTCCTCCACAAAGCTTCAACCATATTTTAAAGGACACAATATATATGTTAGAACTTACTTTCCTATCAAACGTTTGTTGCGTAACCCTTAATTGTCAGGAAGAGTGGCAAAATGGTCGATGCAGTTAAGTACGTATCAAATTAAATACGATCCCAAAACAGAGATTAAATCCCAAGCCCTAGCAAACTTTGTTGCTGATTTTAGTACCAAAGTAGAAGCTAAAGTGACGGCAGAAGTCCAGCACTTAAGTAGGGAAGGTACGCCTCAAAAGTGGACACTATTCAATGATGGAGCATCAAACGTTAGGGGGACATGATTAGGTGTCGTCCTGAAATCGCCACATGGGGACATAATACCCCATGCAATAAGTTGCTAGTTCAAAACGACCAACAACGAAGAATAATATGAAGCGTTGATCATCGGGCTCAACATGGCAATAGAACTGAAAATCAAATACCTTGAGGTAAATTCTGATTCACTCTTAATTTTCAATCAAGTTAATGGGTCTTATGCTGCAAAAGATTCCAAAATGAAAGCGTATCTAGAAAAGGTAAGAGGATTGGTAAACACATTTTAAAAGTTCGAGTTGAAGCAAGTTCCTAGAGATCTCAACACTCAAGCCAACGCCTTGGGATATTTAGGTTCAAACTTCAACCCAACCAATTTAATATCATTACTGATCCTACACCTACTCTTGTCGTCCGTTGACAAAGAAGGTAAAGAGGTCGCGGCAATCAAAAACTCTACATATGAGACTAACATGCAGGAAAATGGTTGGACAAAACACTACATTGGCTACCTCAAGGAAGACGACAACTCAAATACAACAACCCATAAACGGTCATTCAGAATGAAAGCATCAACGTTAATTCTAAAAGACGACGTACTCTTTAGAAAGTCAGCAGTTGGTCCTTATCTCAGATACTTGGAAAAAGATCATGATCAAGAAGTCTTGAAAGAACTGCACGCATGAAGATACGAAAATCATGCAGCTGGGCGTAGTATATCAAACAAAGCACTCAAAACGGGCTACTTCGGGCCGACAATGAGAAAGGAAGCGATTGAGTACACTAAAAGATGCAATGCATTTCAAAGACAAGCTCCAGAAATACATCAACCACCAGAACTACTACACTCAGTCTCTACTTCCTGACCATTCATGAAATGGGGGATCTATATCGTTTGGAAATTACCACTAGCATCCGAACGAAGAATGTTCATGCTGGCAATGACCGATTACTTTTCCTAATTGATCAAAGCAGAAACATACAGTCAGGTAAGAGGCAAATCAAAGCCATCCTGAGTCTACAACCACCAACAACGGTGAAAGATATACAATCTCACACAGCAAGAGTAGCAGCATTGAATAGAATCATCTCCAGAACGTAAGAACGCTGCAAACCCTTCTATGACATCCTGAGGAAGAACCAAAAATTTGAATAGGCGGCTTAGCATAACGAAGCCTTCCAAGAACTAAAGAGATATTTGTGCACTCCACCGCTCCTATCTACTCCCAAACAAGGTGAACCCTTATATGTATAGCTCTCTGTCACTAAAAACGTTGTCGCAGCTGTGTTGGTATGAGAAGAAGATGGTTTACAACACTTAGTCTGTTATGTATGTAAAAGTCTACTACATACAGAGACAAGGTATCGTTAATTAGAAAAACTAGTTTTAGCACTAGTAATGTCCTCCACAAAACTTCACCAATATTTTAAAGGACACAACATATATATATATTAGAACTAACTTTCCAATCAAGCATGTCTTGCGTAATCCGGAATTGTCCAGAAGAGTGGCAAAATGGTCTGTGCAGTTAAGTACGTATAAAATTACATACGATCCCACAACAGAGATTAAATCCCAAGCCCTAGAAGACTTTGTGACTAATTTTGGTCCCAAACTAGAAGCAGAAGTGATGGCAGAAGTCCAGCACTTAAGTAGGGAAGGCACGCCTCAAAAGTGGACACTATTCAATGCTGGAGCAGCAAACATTAGGGGGACATGATTAGGTGTCGTCCAAAAATTGCCACAGGAGGACACAAAACCCCATGCAATAAATTGCTAGTTCAAAACAACCAACAATGAAGCATAAAATGAAGCGTTGATCATCGGGCTCAACATGGCGGTAGAATTGAAAATCAAATACCTTGAGGTAAATTCTGATTCACTCTTAATTGTCAATCAAGTTAATGGGTCTTATGCTGAAAAAGATTCCAAAATGATAGCTATTTCGAAGTTTTTCTAGGGGTCAAAGTGGTCCCTTGAAACTCAAAGGGCCAAACTGTCAGTGAGCTACTTGAGGACGTAAGGAATTCGTGGTCGGCTGAGGTGACCTGCAAAAGAGAAGAGATGAACTGTCCCTGGCGTTGTCTAGGGATTGTTCCTCCGATGCCTAAATCAGTTCGAGATAAGTGATAAAGTGCTCGGCCACGTGAAAGGCCAAGGGGCAAATAGAAAGCGTGAAAAAGTACTTCGGGCTCAGGCACTCGAGGAGTAAGTGATGAGAGAGAAGCACAATAAATGCATAATTAATGAGAGAATAATTTCCGTGTGTCCCTTCTTGGAATGCGGGTAGGTCCGTTTTATTGGACCTTTGGCCTGCCGACCATATCTAGGGTTTGGGTCGATCCTGGCGACGCTCAACCGGGCTGGCAGGCTTAATGGGCTCCTGCCTAAGCTAGCGCCTCCTTCTCTTTGAGGAAAGTTTTGCCCTTACCGAGCAAATATGGAAAGGGGACGAAGGATGGACCTTCCCTTCCTCGGGAGGGTCGTGGTCCTCCTTGGGAAGGGGTAACTCCTCGCGCCTAAGCTTGATGAGCTGTGCATGGACGAAAATACCCTTGAACGCTCGTAGGTCAATGGTCAAAACAAATGTTTGGGCAAATGGGTCCAAACATTTGCCCCTCGGATTAGGTCGGACTTCGTCTTCCGAGGTCTCTCCTGATCCGAAATGGTCTTCGTCGAATGCTTCTGGGTGCTTTTAATGAGGGGGGCCTAGTGGACTGATAGGTCCTAGTGGGGCGCGATGTAACACCCCAAAGATTGGTTCTCCCACATTGGTAGAATGTGGAGAGTTGAGATCCCTAAAAAGAGTTTCAGTCCAACTATTAAAGCAACAAGGCCTTCACCTTTTGGGCTTAAGTGGTAGATTATGGGCCCAAAGGGAGACTTCTTATCTTATTGGGTTGTGTTGTGGCGGTAGTTGGGATGGACTGTTACAATTGGTATCAGAGCGACCCTACGACCGCGTGCTCAGCCTGTGGCCAGAGAGCCCAAGGCAACCATCTAGCAGGGATAGATTCTGGGGCATATGAGTGCCCAAGGGTGCAACGAGGACGTTGCGTTCCTTTAGTGGGGGAGTTTGTAACACCCCAAAGATTGGTTCTCCCACTTTGGTAGAATGTGGAGAGTTGAGATCTCTTATAAGAGTTTCAGTCCAACTATTGAAGCAACAAGGCCTTCACCTTTTGGGCTTAAGTGGTAGATAATGGGCCCAAAGGGAGACTTCTCATCTTATAGGGTTGTGTTGTGGCGGTAGTTGGGCTGAGCGGTTACACGCGACATGTGTCGTCCATTGAAGTGCCCCTAGGGTTTTACCCTATGGTCCTTCTATAAATAGGCTCAACTTTCCTTATTTTACCTCCTCCTTGTTTAGGTAATTTTCTAGAGAGAGAAACTTCCCCCCCTTAGAGAAAGAAAGTCCAGAAATTCAAACTTCTCGTCTTTGAATATTCAAGTACTTCAGAGCTTAATCTTCAAGTACTTCGTCCTCCAATCTTCAAAGACTTCGACTTCCAATCTTCAACTCTTTCATTCAGAGCTTTACTCCTTCAAGGTAATTATTTCTCCTTTGTAATTCTTTTTTTTATTTTGAAGTCTTTCAATCTTAATTATGTCTGGCCAACCCCCTAAGTATGCGTCTCGTAGCGGCCCGGGGGGAGAGAGCTTTCTTGGGGGAGATCCAAAAATGGAAAGCCGCGTACCTTACAGTCTTAGAGTTCATAGAGAACGACCTAGTAGCCTACCACCTCACCAGGGGTGGGATTATTGTAGATCAGCCCCCTCTGAAGACCTTTTGCCGGGACGGGGTTGAGTTGGATGCCGAGAAGTTTTAGTCGTTCGGGCAAGAGTGGAGGGCTTTTTTATGGCAACCCTAATCCTTTCAATCGTTTTTTGAAGCCAAAACCCACATCCAGCCCAAAACGCACTGTGCCGCCCCTTTCGAAAAGGCCTTGAACTCCTCACGATGAAGGGCTTAGAGAGGGGGGTAGGTCGTCTACAGTTCTGCGGGCTCGACAGTACCCGCGCAGGCTCGGAAACCAATGTGGAGGAAATCATTAGCCCGGAAGGGAATGGTTCATTCTGGGAGGTCTATGAGGGAGCGACCTCATGTCCTCGTGGACAAGCCCACGCTGCCGTTCGTTGGGCCTGCCTCTTCTCGCCCTCATGAGAGGCGAGGGTTTGTTTTCTAGAAAACCCTGAGTCTACTTCGTCTTCTGGTAAGTTGATTTTGTTGTTGTTTGTGTTGTCTTATGTACCCGGGCTGTGGCACTGGCAGTCAGCTCTTCTTTTGAAGTCACAATAGCATGTCGGCCTCCGTATTTTGTAGATCCTCGGGTAGTAGTGGCTACATCGGCGTCGGGTTTGGAACCGCCGGAGAACAGTAAGAGACCGGCGGATGAGATCAGATGTTGCTGGAACATCCCGAACGATGAAGTGGCATCAACGACGGGGATGTCCGGCTCACAGGCCGATATAAAGCTGGTGAGACTGGGGACGAGTAGCAGGGTGACAAGGCCTCCGGGGTCCAGCATCGTAAACGGATGAGCGAGGCGGGGTTTCGGCTTCCTCTGCACCCATTCACCCTCTCTGTTCTGCAAGACTTCGGTCTTGCCCCCTACCAGCTTGCTCCGAACAACTGGATGATGATTATGTACTTCATCGCGGACTGTAAAGTCCATGGGGTGGCACGGATCTTGGGCCTATGGACGGCCATCATCAAGGCCATTGCCTCGAGCAACACCGACGAAGGGTTATTCCATTTTACGGAGAAGCCCGAGTACGTCGTTGGGCTCCCTCGTCCCAACTCGAACCATGGCTGGAAGGAGAATTTTGTCTATTTTCAGGGGCTGAGGGATGAAGTGATGAGGGGCATCCCATCGTGAAATGCGGCCAAGAAGGTGAGTTCGTCCTACAAAGCCAGGGGCTCGCATTTTTAGAGCCGACCTCTGGGTCAAAGACCCGTATAAAGATGCCCCTGCTTTGGCAGCCGTCGCAGAGGTGGTTGGAGGATGAGGACTTCATTGTCTTCATCAGGGTTAGCCGAAAATGGAGCCTGGCTACTGTTAGCAGTCCGTCTTGTTTGACTTCGAAAGTCTTCTGCTTGCTTATCGACTTATTGACTCTTCCTTTTGCAGATGAGGCGATGGAGACTCTCAAGGAGAGTAAGGAGATCAAGGACATCCAAGGGAAGAGTTCGACAGCCGAGATCCACACCAAGATGGCCGAGGATTTTAAGCTCGTGGCGCATGCGCTCCTTGACCAAAAGGGGAATAGAAGGAATTCCGGAGCAAATCAAAGCCATCTTGGGTCTCACAAGAAGAAATAGCATCATTGAATAGATTCATCTCCAAATACTCAGAACGCTACAAACCTTTCTATCACATCCTGAGGAAGAACGAAAAATTTGAATGGGCTGCTCAGCATGACGAAGCCTTCCAAGAACTAAAGAAATATTTGTGCACTCCACCGCTCCTATCTACTTCCAAACAAATTGAACCCTTATATGTATAGCACTCTGTCACCGAAAACATTTTGTCTGCAGTGTTGGTACGAGAAGAAGACGGTTTACAACACTCAGTCTATTATGTATGTAAAAGTCTACTAGATACAGAGACAAGGTATGGTCATTTAAAAAAATTAGTTTTAGCACTAGTAATGTCCTCCACAAAGCTTCAACCATATTTTAAAGGACACAATATATATGTTAGAACTAACTTTCCTATCAAGCCTGTGTTGCGTGACCTTGAATTTTAAGGAAGAGTGGCAAAATGGTCGATGCAATTAAGTACATATCAAATTACATACGATCCCAAAACGGAGATTAAATCCCAAGCTCTAGCAAACTTTTTGGCTGATTTTAGTCCCAAAGTAGAAGCTGAAGTGACGGCAGAAGTCCAACACTTAAGTAGGGAAGGTAGGCCTCAAAAGTGGACACTATTCAATGATGGAGCATCAAACGTTAGGGGGACATGATTAGGTGTCGTCCTGAAATCGCCACATGGGGACACAATACCCCATGCAATAAGTTGCTAGTTCAAAACAACCAGCAACGAAGCATAGTATGAAACGTTGCTCGTCTTGCTCAACATGGGGATAGAACTTAAAATCAAATACCTTGAGGTAAATTCTAATTCACTCTTAATTGCCAATCAAGTGAATGGGTCTTATGCTGCAAAAGATTCCAAAATGAAAGCGCATCTAGAAAAGGTAAGAGGATTGGTAAAGTTCAAGTTGAAGCAAGTTCCTAGAGATCTCAACACTCAAGCCAACGCCTTGGGATCTTTAGGTTCAAACTTCAACCCAACCAATTTAATCTCATTACTGATCCTACACCTACTATCGCCGTTCATTGACAAAGAAGGTAAAGAGGTCGCGGCAATCAAAAATTTTACATATGAGACTAACATGTAGGAAAATGGTTGGACAAAACACTACATTGGCTACCTCAAGGAAGACGACGGCTCAAATACAAGAACCCATCCACGGTCATTCAGAATAAATGCATCAAAGTTCATTATGATAGACGACGTGCTCTTCAGAAAGTCTGAAGTTGGTCCTTATCTCATATACTTGGAAAAAGATCAAGCTCAAGAAGTCTTCAAAGAACTGCACGCAAGAAGATACGAAAATCATGCAGCTGGGCGTAGTCTCTCAAACAAAGCACTCAGAATGGGCTACTTTTGGCCGACGATGAGAAAGGACGCAATTGTGTACACTAAAAGATGCGATGCCTGTGAAAGACAAGCTCCAGAAATATACCAACCACCAGAACTACTACACTCAGTCACTACTTCCTGGCCATTCATGAAATGGGGTATCTATATCGTTGGAAAATTACCATAAGCGTCCGAACGAAGAGTGTTCATGCTCGCAATGACCGATTACATTTCTTAATTGATCGAATCAAAAACATACAGTCAGGTAAGAGGCAAATCAAAGGCATCCTGATTCTACAACCACTAACAACGGTGAAAGATATACAATCTCTCACAACAAGAGTAGCAGCATTAAAACGAATCATCTCTAGATCCTAAGAACACTACAAACCCTTCTATGACATTCGGAGGATGAACCAAAAATTTGAATGGGCCTCTCATCATGACGAAGCCTTCCAAGAATTAAAGAGATATTTGTGCACTCCACCGCTCTTATCTACTCCCAAAAAAGGTGAACCCTTATATGTATAGCTCTCTGTCACCGAAAACGTTGTGTCTGCAGTGTTGGTTTGAGAAAAAGACGGTTTACAACACTCAGTCTATTATGTATGTAAAAGTCTACCAGATACAAAGACAAGATATCGTCATCTAGAAAAGTTAGTTTTAGCACTAGTAATGTCCTCCACAAAGCTTCACCCATATATTAAAGGACACAATATATATGTTAGAACTAACTTTCCTATCAAGCCTATCTTGCGTAAACCTGAATTGTCAAGAAGAGTAGCAAAATGGTAAGTACGTATCAAATTACATACGATCCTAGAACGGAGATTAAATCCCAAGCCCTAGCAGACTTTGTGGCTGATTTTGGTCCCAAACTAGAAGCTGAAGTGACGGCCCAGCACTTAATTGGGGAAGGCACGCCTCATAAGAGGACACTATTCAATGATGGAGCAGCAAACGTTAGGGGGACATGATTAGATGTCGCCCTGAAATCGTCACAGGAGGACACAAAACCCCATGCAATAAATTGTTAGTTCAAAACGACCAACAACGAAGCATAATGTAAAGCATTGATCGTCGGGCTCAACATGGCGATAGAATTGAAAATCAAATACCTTGAGGTAAATTCTGATTCACTTTTAATTGTCAATCAAGTTAATGGGTCTTATGCTGTAAAAGATTCAAAAATGATATCTTTTTCGAAGTTTTCTTGCGGGTTGAAGTGGTCACTTGAAACTCAAAGGGTCAAACTGTTAGTAAGCTACTTTAGGACGTAAGGAATTCGAAGTCTGCTGAGGTGACCTGCAAAAGAGAAGAGATGAACTTCCCCTAGCGTGGTCCAGGGATTATTCCTCCGATGCCTAAGTCAGTTCGAGATAAGTGATGAGGTGCTCGGCCACGTGAGAGGCCGAGGGGAAAATAGAAAGCGTGAAAAAGTACTTCCGGCTCAGGCACTCGAGGAATAAGTGCTGAGAGAGAAGCACAATAAATGCGTAATTAATGAGAGAATAATTTATGTGTGTCCCTTCTTGGAATGCGGGTAGGTCCCTTTAATAGGACCTTTGGCCTCCCAACCCTAGCTAGGGTTTTGGTCGATCCTGGCGGCGCTCAACCGGGCTGGCAGGCTTAATGGGCTCCTGCGCGAGCTAGCGCCTCCTTCTCTTTGAGGAAAGTTTTGCCCTCACCGAGAAAATATGGAAAGGGGACGAAGGATGGACCTTCCCTTCCTCGGGAGGGTCGTGGTCTTCCTTGGGAAAGGGTAGCTCCTCCTGCCAAAGCTTGATGAGCTGCGGATGGATGAAAATACCCTCGAACGGTTGTAGGTCAACGATCAAAATAAATGTTTGCGCAAATGGGTCCAAACATTTGCCCCTCGGATTAAGTCGGACTTCGTGTTCCGAGGTCTCTCCTGATCAGAAACGGTCTTCTTTGAATGATTCTGGGTGCTTTTAATGAGGGGGGCCTAGTGGAGTGTTGGGTCCAAGTGGGGCGCGACACGTGTCGTCCATTGAAGTGCCCCTAGGGTTTTACCATGTGGTCCTTCTATAAATGGGCTCAACTTTCCTTATTTTACCTCCTCCTTGTTTAGGTAATTTTCTAGAGAGAGAAACTTTCACCCCCTTAGAGAAAGAAAGTCTAGAAATTCAAACTTCTCGTCTTGGAATGTTCAAGTACTTTAGAGCTTAATCTTCAAGTACTTCATCCTCCAATATTCAAAGACTTCGACTTCAAATCTTCAACTCCTTCATTCAGAGCTTTAGTCCTTCCAGGTAATTATTTATCTTTTGTAATTCTTTTCTCGAAGTCTTTTGTTCTTAATTATGTCTGGCCAACCCCCTAAGTCTGCGCCTGCTAGCTCGGCCTGGGGGGAGAGATATTTCCTAGGGGAGATCCAAAAATTGAAAGCCGAGTACCTTAGAGTCTTACAGTTCGTAGAGAACGACCTAGTAGCCTACCACCTCTCCAGGGGTGGGATTATTGTAGATCAGCCCCCTGTGAAGGCCTTTAGCCGGGACAGGGTTGAGTTGGATGCCGAGAAGTTCGAGTTGTTCGGGCAAGAGTGGACGGCTTTTTACGGCAACCCTAATCCTTTCAATCGTTCGTCAAAGCCAAAACCCACTTCGAGCCCAAAACGCACTGCGCCGCCCCTTCCAAAGAGGCCTGGAACTCCTCACGATGAAGGGCTTAGAGAGGGGGGTAGGTTGTACAGTTCCGGCGGGCTCGACGGTACTGGTGCAGGCTCGGAAACCAGTGAGGAGGAAATTAGTAGCCCGGAAGGGAATTGTTCATTCTGCGAGGTCTGTAAGGGAGCGACCTCATGTCCTCGGGGACGAGCCCACGCAGCCATTCGTTGGGCCTACCTCTTCTCGTCCTCATGAGAGGCGAGGGGTTGTTTTTCCTGAAAACCCCAAGTGTACTTCGTCTTCTGGTAAGTTGATTTTGTTGTTGTTTTTGTTGTCTTATGTACCCGGGCTCCAGCGCTGGCAGTAAGCTCTTCTTTCGTAGTGACAATAGCATGTCGGCCTACATATTTCGTAGATCCTCGGGTAGTGATGGCTACATCGGCGTCGGGTTTGCATTCGCCGGAGAAGAGTAAGAGACCGGTGGATGAGATCAGATGTTGCTGGAACATCTCGGACGACGAAGTTCCATCAACGACGGGGATGTTCGGCTCGCCGGCCGATGTAAAGCTGGTGAGGCTGGGGATGAGCAGCCGGGTGATGAGGCCTCCGGGGTCCAGCATTGTAGACGGCTGAGCGAGGCGGGGTTTCGGCTACCTCTGCACCCCTTCACCCTCTCTCTTCTACAGGACTCCAGTCTTGCCCCCTATCAGCTTGCTCCAAACAACTGGATGATGATTACATACTTCATCGCGGGCTATAAAAACAACAGGGTAGCGCCGATGTTGGAGCTATGGACGGCCATCATGAAGGCCATTGCCCCGAGCAACACTAACGAAGGGTTCTTATCTTCATGGCAGGAAGGAGAAATTTGGTTATCTTCAGGGGCTGAGCGATGAAGTGACGAGGGGCATCCCGTCGTGAAATGCGGCTAAGAAGGTAAGTTTGTCCTACAAAGCCAGGGGCCAGCATTTTTAAATCTGACCTTTGGGTCAAAGACCCGGTTGAAGATGCCCCTACACTGGCAGCCGTCGCAGAGGTGGTTGGAGGATGAGGAGTTAATTGTCTTCATCAGGGTCAGCCGAAAATGGAGCCTGGGTACTGTTAGTAGTCCGTCCTGTTTGACTTCGAAAGTCTTATGCTTTCTCATCGACTTATTGACTCTTCCTTTTGCAGAGGAGGCGATGGAGACTCCCAAGGAGAGTAAGGACATCCAGGACATCCACGGAAAGACTTCGACAGCCGAGGTCCACACCAGGATGGCCGAGGATTTGAAGCTCGTGGCGCACGAGCTCCTTGACCACAAGGGGAATAGAAGCAAGCCTAGAGCAAACCAAAGCCATCTTGGGTCTACAACAACAAAAATCAATTAAAGATATACAATCTCTCACAGGAAGAGTAGCAGCATTGAATAAATTCATCTCCAAATCCTCAGAATGCTACAAACCCTTCTATGACATCCTGAGGAAGAAGAAAAAATTTGAATGGGCCGCTCAGCATGACGAAGCCTTCCAAGAACTAAAAAAATATTTGTGCACTCCACCGCTCTTATCTACTCCCAAACAAATTGAACCCTTATATGTATAGCTCTCTGTTACCGAAAACGTTGTGTCTGCAGTGTTTGTACGAGAAGAAGACGGTTTAAAACACTCAGTCTATTATGTATGTAACAGTCTACTAGATACAGAGACAAGGTATGGTCATTTAGAAAAATTAGTTTTAGCACTAGTAATGTCCTCCACAAAGCTTCAACCATATTTAAAGGACATAATATATATGTTAGAACTAACTTTCCTATCAACCCTGTGTTGTGTAACCCTGAATTGTCAGGAAGAGTGGCAAATTGGTCGATGCAATTAAGTACGTACCAAATTATATACGATCCCAAAATGGAGATTGAATCCCAAGCCCTAGCAAACTTTGTGGCTGATTTTGGTCCCAAAGTAGAATCTAAAGTGACGGTAGATATCCAGCACTTAAGCGTGGAAGGCACGCCACAAAAGTGGACACTATTCAAAGATGGAGCATCAATTGTTAGGGGGACATGATTAGGTGTCGTCCTGAAATTGCCACATGGGGACATAATACCTGTTTTGGTAAAAAACTTCCTGAGCTCTGACCTGCAGAGCTATGGTTCAACTAGTCTAAATCACTATTCAGGATTCAAGTTTGTAGTTGCAATTCATGATAACAAAAATGTAAGTTAGGACGACACACAGAATTTTTACGAGGAAACCCTTTGAATAGGGAGCAAACCTCGGTTGGATTCGTCCTCCAACTAGGGAAGATTTCACTATCACTTTGTTTGGATGTAGTACAGAGCGTAAGTACAAATAATTGTGTGGAATATAGTTAGAATGCAGGTAATAATGCTCTCGCATGTTTCTTCTGATTGTTCTTCATTCTCCTTTTATAGCAGGTCTGTAACGGTCTCCTTTAATCATGGCAGCTTGTCGTCATTAACTCAGCAGAGCAGATCTTGGCATTAATTCCTGTACTCCGTGAA
>ONZA01014067.1:68355-78491 GCA_900322205.1 Kewa caespitosa | reverse complement strand
AGAAACATCTCATTTTCCAACCCATAAGCAACTTCCTCCAACTCATGGAGGTAGGACTCGCTATAGAGGATGAGCTTCCCAATTTAGAAGCAAAATGGACTAAGGGCAATAATAACAACAACAACACCAAGTGGACCAATAGTGCAAAGGTTAATGAGGTGAATTTCCTCCACGAGGGCGCACCTACGTCGAAAGCGACGAGCTTTTTCTCCATTGGGCATGACTGTCACTCAAGCTCTCGAACGTCTCATAAAACAGAATTATTTACAGCCGATTGGGCCCACTCCCGATGTCCCTGAGGACAAACGATCCAGGAGCTATGATATTTCAAATACTGTAAGTATCACTTTGGCAAGGGCCATGAGACCGATAAGTGCTAGACCTTAAGACACGCGGTCCAAGACCTCATTGATAATGACACCTTACCTTTACCATATGCAGTACGAGCCTCAAATAATAATAAAAATCCCCTCGCATCTCACGAGGAGTCAATTGTCGCTATCATCGATGACGACCTAGGCTTCGATCCCACTTTACAAATTGAACTCGTGTCACTGCATGATCACTTAACTATTAACTGTATATGGATAGCTATAAAGAGGACGCATGGGATGCATCCCTAAAGTGCAAAGATGTTTATGACAACACATGGCTTTCTGACCATGATGTTTGGGAAGAGGAAGTCGACATTCTAACTAGGTCGGGGAAATTTTTCGATAGGAAAGATGGTCCACCCAAGACCAACGACAACTCGGCCAAAAAAGGAAAATAAGTAGTGGCCCAAGAACCACTCGACAACCCTTTGCTAAAGCAACTTGAAAGAACGAAAGCCGACGTTACCATTTGGCAACTCTTAGCATCGTCTCTAGAGCATAGGCAAGCACTCCTTGTCGAACTCCACAAAATAAATGTCTCACTAAAAACATCACCCTCCCAACTCGTATGTTTCTTGACTGAGGAAAGATCGTACACCACGTTCATGTTTTCGGACGAGGACCTCGGTCAATGTATGCCCACCTAGAACAGCAAAATGATTAGGCATTCAATACGACCTTGCACAAACATTGCAGGGCTTACGAGCCTATCATAATTCTAGGAGAAGCGTGCTCGGCACCATCAGCATCCATGTCACTGCTGGTGTCATAGAAAAACGAGTCACCTTTTCCGTAATTGACATACCTTCCACCTTCAACCACCTTTTAGGACGACCTTGACTAAATAGCATCAATGCCATCCCATCCACCCTTCATCAAAAAGTAGAAATGGTTGTAGAGGAAAAAGTCCTAGTGATCGGGGCCGGCCAAATAAAGGTCACCTCGTCCAAGACTCCCGTCTTAAAAATAGACCACGGTGAAGACAAGGACTTTTGGTGTTTCACTCCCAAAATAAATGCTATTGTGGATGAACAAGTTCCATTCGACTTTGATTCTCATTCTAACCTCCATGTTGATGCCATCCTTAGAAAACAGGGCTACATGCCCAGGATGGGTTTAGAAAAGGACACCCAAGGCCGGAATTCTTGGCACAATCCACGAACCTCACGTTCATCCTAGACTATGCTCCCTTAATTCAAGAAATTAAGGAATCGATGTCGAGAGAGGCAAGACGAATAAGGGCCAAAAGAGAAGGCACTCCCTTAAATAGCCTTAAACCCATTTATCCCCACACCCTGAATGGACAATTTGTTCGGGCAGGCGATGACTACCCTTAATTCGGATTTCCCAAACAACACTACCTCCAAGATGAAGGCATATTAATCCCAGGATTTGAAATATTCGAGGATTGCAACCTTCTTGAAAATGAAATCCCTAAGCTTCAGGACCAACCTTCACTTGATTGGGCTCAACCCTTACTTCACAATGCATTCGGTCTCCTTTTTGGACAGGAGAAGATCTTGGAACGAGAAGACGATGACGTAGTGCTTGCCATCCAGAACAAAGAATTTGACCCCTCCGAGTTAATCCCACCCGCCACCTGGATAATAGAGGGGTGGCGCCGCACTTGCAATTGGACGACTTCTTATGGGCGCAAATTCAGCATCACCATAGGAGAAGGACCTATGTTCGAGTCAAGTGATAACAACTCTAGTAGCTCTAGTAGTTCTGATTCCGATGCTAGTGTAGGGAACTCTCATCCCGAGTGGATTAGGAAGCTAGGCTCCCCCAACGTTTTTTATCATTCTATTTATGTACTCTTTGATGGTATTAATAAAATGATTGATGATTCCACTTACTCCTTGGATTGTTTTGTCACTAATGAATCAAATGACGATATGTCGCTCATGCGAGCCATGCTCGAACCTGAACAAAAAACCTCGGTAATCGAAGAAACCGAGACGATTAACTTGGGAACTAATGATAAACCTCAAGAGGTTAAAATTGGTCTAACTTAACTCCAAATGAAAGATGCGACCTAATTGAACACTTTAAAGGAATTCATAGATGTCTTTGCCTGGTCCTATCAGGACATGCCGGGAATTGATCGATCCATCGCCGAGCAAGAATCCCACTTTTCCCGAATGCAAAACCTGTTAGGCAAAAGCTTAGGAGAATGAAGTCTTAGTGGGCCTTGAAATTAAGCAAGAGGTAGAAACGCAACTCGACACCGAAAATATTGTAGTGGCTGATCGCCCGCAATGGGTAGCCAATATCGTACCTGTCCCGAAAAATGATGGACGGGTAAGGATGTGCATGGATTTTCTAGATTTGAACAAGGCTTGTCCCAAGGACAACTTTCCCTTACCCCACATTGATGTTCTAGTCAACAATACCACAGATCACGAGCTCTTATCCTTTACGAACGGTTATGCAGGATATAATAAACTCCTCATGGCCAAGGAAGATATGCTAAATGACTTTATAACACAATGGGGAATGTATTGCTATCTTGTCATGCCTTTTGGGTTGATAAAGGCCAGGGCAACTTATCAAAGAACGGCACAAACCCTTTTACATGACATGATGCATAAAGATGTTGAAGTATACTTTGACTCGTCAATTCCCGCGAACGAGAAGGGCATATACCCAACCTTTGCAAATTTTTCAAAAGATTGAGAAATACAAGATGAGACTTAACCCACAAACTGCGCATGGCGTCATATTCGGGAAATCATAGGCTTCATAGTCAGTTCTAGGGGAATTGAGGTTGATCCTTCAAAGATCAAAGAAATCATCGAGATGCCTCCCCCGAAAACCGAGAAAAAAATAAGAGGTTTCCTAAGGCTTCAATATATTAGTCGATTCATAAACAAATTGACTATTATATGCGAACCTATATTAAAAAAATTAAAGAAGACCATCAAGGTTGAATGGGACGATCAATGCCAAAAGGCCTTTGACAAAATCAAAGAATACTTGGCCCATCCGCCAATCTTAGTCCTGTCGATGACAGACATACCGCTTATATTATACCTGACGGTTACAGAAACCGTCATGGGGGATATGTTAGCCCAAGAAGTCGACAAAAAAGAAAAGGCAACATATTACTTAAGTAAGAAGTTTCTCGAGTATGAGACACGTTATTCCACTCTAGAGAAGTCGTGGTATGGGAAACTAAAAATTGAGACACTATATGTTCAATCATCAAGTGCATATAAGATCTCGAGAAGACCTATTAAAATATATCTTCCTGAAACCCATGCTAACGGGAAGGATAGCATGTTGGACTGTCATGCTATCCGAATTGGACCTCATATACGAGAATAAGAAAAGCATCAAGGGGCACGCCATTTTCGAATATTTGGCTGACCACCCCATAAAAGGTCAAGGAAACGAGGAAGAATACGAATTTCCCGATGAGCATATAATGACGGAAGACACCGAGACATGGCACATGTATTTTGACGGAGCATCAAATCTTAGGGGCTATGGAGTAGGAGTGTTGTTAGTTTTACCTGACAGGGCACACACCCCATTATCCATAAAACTCGACTTTAAAGTCACTAACAACGCTGCGGAGTATGAGGTTTGCATTGTTGGACTACAAGTTGCAGGCCATAGGGATTAGAACCCTTAGGGTGTATGGAGATTCCACCCTAATCATAAACCAAATCTCCAAAAAGTGGAAAGTTAAGAATGAGAGTTTGGCCCTTTAGCAAGCCCATTTAGAAAAGATAGCACGAAACTTCACCGAAGTCCACTATAAGCTAGCATCCATGTTCACCATCGCTCCAGAAATAAAGATGAAGCCCAGATACATCGAAAGGAGGGAAGAACCTGAGGACCACTACACCTTAGAAGTGGACACTTTAGAGAAAGCTTCGTGGTGCACCGACATCCTCAATTACAAATAAAATGAAGAGCATCCCCCTGAGTGTGACGCTCGTGGGAAAAAAAGGTCCATTTGCCTTCTACCCACACAATTTGTGCACTACTAGAAAAAGCGGAGATTTTCGACGCTTTTTTACCATTTTCTTGGCAGAAAAAAGCGTCGAGATAATGTGTCTCGACGCTTCAGTAAATCGCCGAGAATTTCGATGTCGAGATATTTTCGATGCTTTTATCCGTGGAGATAATTCTCATATCTCGGCGCATATTTTTGTCAATGTTTCATTCTTCAAGTCGGTTATACGCATCGAGATTTGATAGTCTTTTTTTGCCGTGAAAATAGTTGGCGCCATGCTCTAGACGCTTTATATCGTCAACTTTCAGTCATCATTTTCCTGTATAAATTTTTTTTCCGGATTTGTTTAGTTGCCATCTTGTGTAAAGTCAATAAATATGCATAAAAGTCATCATGACACGGAAAATAGTTAAATTCTCATCTTATATATGCTCCATATAAATCATTACTAAAATAAAAACATTAAATGCGTTCGTCGCAAATGATTCACATGAAAAATTCCTTAAGAAACATTAAAAATAAAATAAAAACAAAAATGCATTCGTCGCAAATGTCAAAACATAATGTCGTCACAATGTCATCCTAAATTATGTGACAACAATCAAGAAACTCCACGTATGGTGTTATTGATGTCTAGCTTTAGTATGTGTCGTCCTGTTGAACATTGTTGCTGTTAGTTGAACCGTTGGATGCTTGAAGTACCTTCAAAAGATTTAAAAAAAAAAAAGTTGAATCAATTACCACCGCTGTACAATTAAAACATGTTACAAAGAGAAAAATTAGAAGAGAAAACTACTGCATATATTTTATTAGATATGTTGCCCATTATATTAACCATAAAATGGAATAATAGTATGCATTTCAGAGCGAAGACTACAAACACCTTAAAAAACCTTGTCTCGTACACCTAATTTAGTCGGAGTTCACACCTACGAGGACAATACCTCAAACAACAAAGGAGCCAAAGCTCACACCTGTGACAACACCGTTTCATGCCCCCAGTGAAGCAAATCTTATAATCACCTCGAGCAATAACTCGATATACACCTAGACACATGTATGAAAAACTTATAGTACAACAACCATAAATCTCCCCGAAACCCGCAAACTGACCGCAGGCACCAATTTCTTGTCATGTCAGATAACCAAAAGCTTAAAGCATTGCAAAAGAATTGTTCTTAATGATTGTCCAGGCAACATGCCAGATATGATATCATTCCTCCACAAGAAAACAGAACTCAACCACCTTGCATGTAAAAAACACCTGGAATCCAAGTCTAGATCAAATCCATTACATTCGTCATAATATCACATTACACATTTAACATGAGCTAATCCAGCATACATTGTGCATTTAGAAACCTGATCTTTAAATGTTAATCACACTCATCCTGCATATGACCACTCCTTAGCTCTAATCATCTTAAAAATCTCTAAGCGAACGTTAATGGTTGCAGGAACCATGAATGTGAAATCCCATAAACAGAATGCTAACTTTAAGGCATTGATATCTAGTTTAGGATGAAAGTATGCTAATTTCCTCATGAAAACTTTAGGTGATGTTGCTATAATAACTGTATCTTGCATGTAAATAAGCTGGAAATGTAAATAAGAGACCAAATAACAAAGCTGTCTAGAGCTTAACGTGCATGAAATGTTATATCAATATGTTGCACCATTATGAGCTTCAGAAACAGATTTAGAAGAAAAGGGTTTGCACTCTCAATAGCACATGAAGGACACACTTCTTATGTTAAGCGTACCTCTTGATCCACATACCAAGGCAACAAGGCTCAACCCAAGATAAGATTAGATTCTGTAGCTCTAAAACCTTTAGCAACACACATATAAATTATAATCATATGGCAAAATTCAGTTATAGCTCTTCCGTAACCAAGCTGAGTCTTAAGCCTCTTCCTTCAGTGTAAATATGATTTCTCACCTTTAATCTCTGACCATACAAGTCAAAGAAACACTTTAATACCAGTAAATAACTCGAAATAACTTTCAGTGACACAACGAAGTAAATTAGATCAGAAAACAACACAAAATTAAGCTAGCAACTTCAGTTCTGCATCATGGACTCTTTGAAACTAAACTTTTCAACTTAAGTCTTTAGGGAACTCATTTTTAATCTTCTTCCTAAGGTGTAAACTAGCACACAAATGGAACTATATTTTGCTAAAGACAAATGACTCGAACATCATCCCAACACCATCACAAGCCACCGTCAAGAAATCATCCAAATAAATCCCCAAATCTAGCCAACACTCATAAAATCACCCCATATCGCACATCACTGTCATGAATGTCATCTCGAAAAGGATAGTAATCATTAACATGAGAAAGATTAAATGAGATAATGCATGGATATTAGTGCAGTGAGCTAACCTTCGAATCACTCAACATCTTGCGCAATCCATCCGAAGGATGACCACTACTCACCGAAATTGCTAATTGCTTCAGTACTTCATCATGCTCACGAACCTTCGCCTCAAGTTCCTCATTTCGGGTCACAAGTTCCTGATTTTTCTCCATGAGTGCTTCATTTTTTTCATCACTTTGTCAAGTTCCCCTGTAATTTTCTCCAATGGCATAGACATGTCATTACAATCTTGGTAACCTCTCATTTTCATCTTGGCATGCACCCCAGTCACGGCACTCATGTTCACTCCAAAATCAAAACCAATTGGACGTTTGGAGTTCTCATCATACATTAGCTCATTAAAGACTTCGTCTTCTATCTCAACACGTGACTTGTTGGAAGAGGTGGCTATACGTTCTTCTACCATTGACTTTGCAACAACCTGTGATTAAGAGTTATTATGAAATTAAAGGAGCGTTCCATTCAGAAGGAACAAATCTCAATCACAAAACGAGCCAAGCTACAAATCAGCAAGTGTGTGATGTAGTAGGGGGAAAGTGTTTCCTTTTTATAAAAGGACAGGGTTATGACTTATGCACATTGATGAGAAATGCTTAAACTACACCAAACCCATATCAGAACCCTAAAGTTAACAAATAATCATACAGTACATACCAAGAATTTTTTAGAGAGTGCACACTTTTCATCTTCATCGTCGTCAGTATCGTGAGTAGCATCATACATTTCAATATAGCTCATTTTTCTTCCTTTCTTCTCCTCCTTAAGCAATTATGAATGGTGTTAGTACATAATTAGAGCATAAACTATTAGCCTTGATGCAAAAGTTGAAAAAACTCACAAAATCTGCTTTTATATTGGCATAGCTGGTAGAACCGGTATTGTGCAAAGGACCTAGATTACTTCTTGCCTCTTTTCCTTTCTTTGAATATTTCTACCATCAAAGAATCAACAAATCAAATTATAAATTTCTTACAATATAGAATAGATCAAACAACGAGTTTAATTTTACTTTCGCACCTCAAAGTCTGCAGAGTACCAATACTCCACCAAACGCACCCATTCTGTAGCGTTGTGACCTGGAGGCAAATTGTCACATATTTGTTTCTTGGTCTTTTCTTGAGGGTGAAAATAATCCTTTCTTAATGTATACCTGTAGTTTCTCCAAGTTCTACCAACAAGCTTAAGGGCCTTTTTATCGATTATCTCGTTATTTGGACGGACAAACTTCTTCTAATGAACATAATAGAGAAGCATAACGTAAGATTTTAGGGTAAGATTCAATGCAGTAGAGAAAAGAAAAAAACTAAGAATCTTGCAAACATGTACTCAATCCACACTTGAAAGGACGATCACTTTGGTAAGCTAAGAAAATACAGAATCTTACCCTTACCAACTCGATAATATCGGCCTTATGCTCACCATAGACCTTATGCCAATTTTTTACTCCAATGGGACAAAACCTCTCAATTTTAGCCAAATACCCAAGGAACCGGACAAGTATAGAACCACCCTTTCGAAGGGGCTGATAGTCTTTGTTATACTGAACAACATATCTCACCACTTGTTGGTTTTGAACATCACAAGGTTGAATCGGACCACTAACACGTCCATGATTACCTTCCGCATCTACAGAATAAGAAAACCAAAAAATAAACATAAATTGGTCTTTAACAAATCAACACTTGGTACATATATAAAAAGTGAAAAAAAAAGTTAGTTAAACTTGACGAAACTTCAATGCATGAAGAACACTAGAAAAATGTGAAAAAGAAAGTAGGTTGAAACAATCCGAGAGCATGGTCTAAGGATATGGAAAAGGTTTCCAAATTCATGACATCATAGAAAGCACATTCGGAATAATTGAATAGAAGGGCACCAATAATGAGCAAATTGCAAAACTCTAGCAGTGACCAAAATGAAAGGAAGGGAGTAAACATTACCAATCATCTCAACCTCTTCCTTTAGGTCGAATTCTACAACTTGTGGCCAAGTTGTGGGTTCCTCAGATGATTTAGCACATTTGATCTTCTTTGATTGTTTATCCTTTTTGCTTGCTTTTCTCTTTTCGGTGGCATTTGCCTTAGCCCCCGAACATATTGCATCAGAACGAAGATCCTTCCCAGGCTCGCTTCTTTTTTGATGTTGCAGAATCTGTGATGATGTAGGATGAGTGTCACTACGTGGCACTTCTTCTTGTGGTTTCAAAAGTTGGGATGGTATTGAATGAGAAGTAGGTGTCACCTTGAAGAAAGGTTTTGGGTGAGGTTGGGAAGATACACTACTTGTAGTGGATGCAGTCTTCGGTGTCCATTCCCTAAATGGTTTAGGCATGTTAGAATTTGGTGTACGTGATGGGATAGCATTGAACTTGGAAGAATTTGGTTGGAGGGTTTTGGATGTGGTGAATTTTGGTAGGATGGTCGATGATGTAGCGTACTGGGATGCCATATTTGTGGATGATGTAGAAAGGGGTTGGAGAGTGTCTGATGAAGATGGGATGGTTTTTGGTGTAGGAAACATAGACTCTTTCCCTACAAGAGATTGGGGTCAGAGGGTGATTGATGGAGATGGGATGGTTTTGGACTTCGAGTGCTTGGAATGAAAAGTTTTGATGCACTAGATTGAGATTGGATGGTGTTTGATGATGATGGGACGCTTTTGTATGTCAAGTACTTGGGAGCGGTGAGCTTTGATGCAAAAGAATGAGGTTGGAGGGAGTTTGATGGAGATGTGATGATTTTGGATGTAGGCTTCGAAGCGCTAATATTGGATGTACATGATTGAGGTTGACATTGGGAAGAGAGAACTTTGGATGTAGTGGGATGCGACAATTGTTGATGTAGTAGATTGGGGTTTAAGGGTCTGTGATGCACTAGGCAAAGGTGAGATTTTTTCCTTATTTGGTTGTGGAACTTCTGGAGCAAGTAACCCTTTTCTACCCCTGAACATCCTGCCACAAAAGAAAAAACCAAAAGGAAGATAACAACAATGGGGAACACCAATATAAAACCTTCACAATAAGAGTGAGCTAGATAGAATTTTAGGTTAATTTTTTGAATATCATAAACAGCATCATGAATTTCATAAACAACTTTATTAAACAATAAACAAACCACATCGTAATTGAAAATTATAAGGAAATGTACTTTCATAAAAAACTAAAAGACAATGGTAAAAAGTGTCTGCAAATAATAAGGAACATCCTCGCCTAAATCAAAAACATCTCTGGGCTTAGTCTTGATGACATGCATCCATCCTTTTTGTATCTCATCTTGAACATAAAACAATTGTTTTGCTTGAGAAGAGAAAACAAATGGATCATCATGCAAATAACGACCAGTATGCATCAATTTGGAAAAGTTGACTCGAGCACCACCATTTGTGTAAGTCATCAAACCCCTTCTTATGG
>ONZA01014060.1:32702-46185 GCA_900322205.1 Kewa caespitosa | reverse complement strand
ACATATTTTTCTTCATTTTCAAGTCATAACTTTAGGGTAATAACAATTTGATGTTATTTTCCTAAATTAAATGACTTTATTTCATTTTATGTATATATATGTATATGTATTTCTATTTATTTATTTATTTATTTTTTATTTTCATTTTTGACATTTTTAGGATAGTTTACATTCTTCCTCATTTTTATTTTATTTATTTTTGACATTTATTTATTTTTATATTCATTGTCTTCTTTTCAGCATTTTTTTAGTTCTTTGTTCTTTTTTTTTTTCTTTTTTTGCTTTTTCTTTACTTTTCCTGAATTTATTATTTATTTTTATGAAGTCACTTAATTCTGGAAAGTGGTAATCCAATAATTTTTTTTTGGAATCATAATACCTATATTTGTATATTATTATGTATATTGTTATATATTTATTTAGTTGCCCATTCGGCAACGTATAATCCCATGGACATATTTATCTCTTTTATTGGTTTAATTATGGACAAATGAACAATGCTTGCTAAAAAGTGATCACCTAAATAAAGTGCATGATGTTATGACTTAGAAAACATTTAGGATTAAATCACTTTGTGGAACCAAATCGAATTACAATGCTCTAATTCGCAAGTAGTGGTCGTTCGTAAGAACGGGCGAATTGGATGCATCCCATCCAATTTGTACCTTCACTCTCAAATCTAGAATTCGGTTAAAAAGACTAAATGAGTTAAAAAACAGTTTCCTTATTTTCTTAAAATAAGGTGGCGACTCCAAAAATTCAATTCCTGCCACTTCGCACATGATAAAAATGACAATCATACGCCATACATGCACCCATTGTCGTGGGGGTACGCGCGCCCATTATTCAACTCCCGCCTAATTTTGTTCCCCCTCTCCCGGGAAGCGCAGGAGGGGCCGTGGCCCTACAGTTACCATTGCCAATGGCCTCCCATGCCCCAAACAACTATAAAAATCCCCTCGCATCGCACGACGAGTCCATTTTCGCCATATCAAATGATGACCTAGGTTTCGACCCTACCTTGCTTATTGAACCCATATCGCTGCCCGACTGCTTAAGCTTTAACAAGATATGGGATAGCGATGAAGAGGATGCATGGGATTTATCCCTAAGGTGCGACGAGATTTATGACGATGCTTGGCTATCTCAACATGAGATATGGGAAGGTGACATCGATAATCTTACTAGGTCAGGAAGGTATTACAGGAAGAAGGATGGTCCACCCCAGACCAAGGAAAAATGGACTGAAAAGGAAGAAGTAGTGCAATAGGAACCACTTGATAACCCCTTGCTGAACCAATTAAAAAGGATGAAGGCCAATGTCACCATCTGGTAACTTTTAGCTTCATCTCTGGAGCATAGGCAGGCACTCCTAGGTGCAGTCAATAAACTGAATGTCTCTCCTGAAATGTCTCCCGTAGAACTTTTGAGCTTCCTTATGGAAGAAAGATCACTCACCACAATCACATTATCGGATGAGGATATACCCAAAGAAGGACGGAATCACAACAAGGCACTATACCTTACTGTAACATGCAATCAACACCATGTACCCATAACAATCGTCGATAATGGCTCCGCTGTGAACCCATGCCCATTTAGAACTACAAAACATATAGAGATCTAGTACGACCTTGTACAAACATCACAAGGTTTACGAGCCTACGATAATTCAAGAAGAAGTGTGTTTGGTACCATTAGAATCAACGATATTGCTGGTGTCATAGAGAAATGGGTCACTTTTTCTGTCGTCGATATGCCCTCCACCTTTAACCATCCTTTAGGACGACCTTGGCTCCATAGTATAATGCTGTCCCATCTACCCTCCACAAGAAAGTCAAAATGGCGGTGGCGGGAAAGGTCCTTGTGATTGAGGCCGACCAAATAAAGGTCACCTTATCCAAGACCCCAATCCTAAAAATAGATCATGGCGTAGAAGATGAAGACTTTTGGAGCTTCATCCCCGAAATCAACACCATTGAGATGAACAACCTCTATTCAATTTTGATCCTCACTCAAACCTACAAGTCAATGCCATCCTGCAAAAATAGGGCTACGTGCCCCGGATGGGCTTAGGAAAGAATGCCCAGGGCCTGATCTCATTTCGGTGGGCGCAAACCACGAGCCTTTCTGACACAAGAGCAAGCTCACTTGCTAGTCTCCTTATAATCCAAGAAGAAACCAAGACTAATTACTTGGTAGCATATGGAAAAGGAGCCATGCAAACTTGTGTTGAGTGGATGGGGATCGAAGAAGGAAAGAGTGCCTAAAACGCGTTAATGCGTTTGGAATTCACCCAATCGATTCTTGGAAGAGATTTGATCCTATCCAACTAGGTTAAGGTAAATATTTTTATTTATTGCTTTCCTAAGTATAATAGGAGTCTTAGCATAGTATAATTCTATTATTTTCTTTTCTAGTTGGAGTAGGAAAAGTACTTTATGTTTTGTGTAGCGCGTGTACGCGTGGGTAGCGTTTAGGGAAGTCATTTGTTTCCTAAACATGTTTATGCTTTCCTAGGCTTGTTAGGATTCCTATGGGAGCTAATCAATGTTTGTTTAAGCCTATTTAAAGGCTTCTTTATCATTCAATAAAACTCATCCATAGATTAGAACCCCAAAACTTGTTCTAACAAACTTCTTCTTGTTTGAGAGATTCAAACAAAATCCTACTTGGGAGATTCGAGTAGTTAGGCATGTGAGAGGCAAGTCTAAACCCTTTTTCTTTGTGAGAGACTGTACAGAGCCACTTGCACCAACTGTCCCTTCGGACAAGCGTTTGCCATCTGTTTTGCAGGAAACAAGGAATGAGGTGAGTGAAAATGTCGTGACTTATAAGAAAAAAGACTAAGGCATGGCATGATTAGCTCATCATACAAAAGGTACTTAAAGTTAATCAAAAGGTCCTTTTGTCCAAAATATAGCCTCTGTTTTTTTCCCGGTAAGTTGAAGTGTAGATGGGTTGGACAGTTCGTTGTGACCAAGGTGTACCCATATGGAGATGTGGAGATTGCTAGTGAATCCATCCCCAAGGTGTTCAAGGTGAATGGTCAGCCTTTGAAACTGTATTATGAGGGACTTGTGTCCGAAGAGGTGGAGAACGTGGGTCTTGAGGAACCAACCTATGAGTGAAGTCTGCAAGGGAATAGGTCAAGCCAAAGACAGTAAACAAATGCACTCCTCGGGAGGCAACCCGAGTTTCTTTTCCTTTTACTCCATCTTTTTGCTTTGGATTTGATTTTACACTTTTTACGGACTTTTGGTTTTGTTCTTGTTGTAGGTATGCATTTGATTGAAGGGAGGAAAGAAGAGAAATTTTAATTGCACTGAGGGGTCCACACCGCACAGAGCAATTTTGTACAGCCCACTTTAGAATGTTGAAAGCGCAGCGCGGTCACCATCGCATTGCGTCCAGAAGATGCTTCCTGAAAAAAAAAGATTTATGCCCAGCGCCCAAGGTACATGTAAAAAAATAAAAAAATAAAAATACAAACAGCTCACAGCTCACCGCGCAGCGCGGCCTCCACCATCTGCGCGGAATGCGAGCTGTGCAAGACAAATTAAAAAGCCCATCCTCTTTTGCTTTTCCTCTTCTCACGTTCAAACCTACCCTCTTCCCCACTCTTCCCCTTCCTCTAACCGTGGTGCGCGAGCCTAGATATCACCACCAAATTAAGTACCACCACCTCTACCACTACATTCACTCCCTTTTCCTTCCAAACACATCACCCACTACCCAAATCAACCCATATACCCAATTTGGCTCTCAAACCCTAGAATTTATGGGTTTTTAGTTTGGAGGTTCTTGGAGGCAATTCAAGTGTGGAGGAGGACGATTTGGATTTCATATTGAAGTTCAAAGGTTCAAAGCTCATAGGATTGCTCTATATTGTGAGAATCGAAAGCTTAATTGCTACCTTCAGCTATAATTTTGATTACTCTCGATTTTTTTATCTTGTGTTGTTTGTGCATTAGAGTTATTGTTTTGGTTGGATATGGCGCCCAAGAGGACAAGGAGTGATGTAACCCCCGCACTAGGACTGAGTTCATGGAATTGAGAAGTTTGGCAGATTTTAGTAAGAGGAGGTTGGCTAATTTCCATAAAACTTCTAGGGTGATTCAGTCAACCAAATTGGCCAGTTTGGATACTTTGAATTGCTTGGGTTTGACTAAACTGGTGAGGCAATTGTTAGAGAAGGTGTGATTTGAAGGGTTCTTGGGTTATAGTGATCCTACCTATGCTAGGTACACCTTGGAGTTTCTCATGATTATTTGTGGACTCTCAAGAAGTTGAAGAGTGCTCTCACGGTTTCATTCAATCATGCGAAGACACATTTTTTATGGCACTATGGACATAGAATGGTTGGTTTGTTCCTTTTCCCCCTTGTTTTTCATTGGTTGTGCTATTCTCACTTTGAGGACAAAGTGTTGTTTAAGTGTGGGGGAGGGCATATCTATCCATTGTCCATGTGTATATGTTTGCTTATTTGTTCAATATTTTTCCTTTTCAAAAATAAAATGAAAAAAATGAAAAAAGAAAATGAATAAAGAAAGAAAGAAAAAGAAATAGGCTGCTAGATTGAAAACCCGCAAGGGCAGCCGATCTAGGCAAAAGTTAGACCATGAGTGTTGTGAGGATGTGAGCTCAAAATATTAGAGCGTCTCAGGCGAAAATTCGAAAGGGCTACCAGGCAAAATGAGAGATAAAAGAATAGAGAAAAATAGAAAATTTCATAAATTGTTCTTCTCATTTTCCGAGTGGTGATATAAGTGGAAGTTGAGGAGGTTTTTGGGTTAGACTAGGTTTTCATTTATTTGTTGTGAGGACAAGCTCACGGAGGGGTTGGTTTGTTTGGTGGACGTGCGTTCATGGTGATATTCGCTTAAATGTGATTTGGTTGTTGGTTGTGTGATTGATGATGGGCTTGACTAGCTCAGATACTTTGAGATTACATCAGTATCTTAGTTGGTAGCAATTTCTAGGAATGAGTTACAGAAGTTTGGTTGTAGAAGAGCTTATTAGGAGAGAGCTTGTAACCTTTGAGATCCTTCAAGATTCAAGTCTCACTTTATCTCTTTGTAGTTAGGAGGTTTTGGTTGGGACTAGGTTAGATATTTTATGTGCGGTTCATTTTTGGAGCTAGGTTGAGTTTTGAAGGTTCCCGATATATTGGTTTGCTTGAGGGCAAGCAAAATCTAAGTGTGGAGAAATTTGATAGGCACAAGTTAGTCTGGTGTAAGAAGCATGGTTTTAGGTGACTTTGGATGCTATTGGTGTGTGTAATAAGCTACTTTTTTGTTATCTTGTGATTATGAGCTTAATAGAAGGAATTGAAGCTTATGTGTGCGTAAAGAGGCCAAGGGCATCATTGTTATTGCAAGCCATGCATTTGAGCCGAGTTCAGGCTGGGTAAAGTGTCAACATGAACCTCTAAAGCGTAGGAGAAGCCTTCAGAGTGAGAGTGGAAGCAAAGTCATTGTTGCGAAGGTGCAAGAGTGCAGCAGACGCCATCGGATCAGAATGTCTACAGGTCTGCGTGGTCCCTACCGCAGTGCATGGATTTCGTCAGCTGGCAAGCCCTATAGAGCACAAGAAGCTCCATGGTACGTGGCCCTAAAGACACTGGGCGAGCTAGGTTATTTTGTCAACGTGTGCTTTTCGTTGCCTCGGTTATTTTACTATTCGCAGCATTAGTATAAATAGGTTTTGAAAAAGACGGCTATGGGAGCACACCTCTTTGAACTTTGATCAACTTTTCTCTATACTCTTTCTATGGTGATTTTGATGGAGATTGTAGCTTAAACACCTATCTTGGTATTAATTGATTGAAACTACTGCTATAAGACTGTGATATTCTCAACTCTTTTATTATCTCTATACTATTATTACATTACTTGTTATTTTATGATCTTTGCCCGTGTTAAACTTGGAGGCCTACTTGTTTGATGCATGTATTGATCTATTCCTAGATTTAAGATTAGATTCAGTTAATTGATCTTATTTTATGAGTAGCAACTAGAACTTGTATTGTATGACCAATTCAACTTTATTGGTGCTTGGGTTTTAAAATATCTGGTTAAATAATCTCGGTGTGAGATTATTTTCCTGCTTATTGGTTCTCTATTCGTTAATGCTGCTATTGAATTGAACCTAGATGCTAATCGGATTAGGTTATTCATTGTTTAGGGTTTTGTAGTTACGCTGATCGTACTACTTTACTACGCTTACGGAGAATCGGATGATCATTTCCTCGCAATAAGTAGTCAAGACTTAAGAGGAGAACTTGTGTGTCTCTGATTAGTTGAAAGAACAATCGTTGATACTAATCAAGCCAAGACTTTTCTCTCATTGCATTTCGGTTATTTGTTTACTTGTTTAGTTTTAGTATAGATAGTTTGACTACTCAAATCCCCTTTTGGTTACTTTGCATTTGAACTAGTGAGAACGGTGAAATCCCCTTCCACCATGGATACGATCCCTACTTCCACTACTACATTAATTTGGGGTAGAACATTAGAGTTTATATTTGATTTAGGTGATAAGACTAAGCCTCGTCATTTTGACTCGCATGTTGAACTTCTGGGTCATTCATTGTACGTACATCTCGGCATGACGAAGGGCATCTCCTCGAACTTCAGGTAGTATGTCGAGGTGATACCTAAGCTTCTCAGAGTTTACTTCAACATTGAAGTGTTTGGTCCTTGGACTTCTGTTATGGATTTTAAATAGTAGAACGGCCATTGGGCCGCAGACCAGGTGGAATGGAGTCTCTCCAGTGATTTCTTTCTTCATGGTCTTATGGCCTGGAGTTCCTCAGTCAATTTTTGGCTCACAAGTCTTTCGCACCATCTAGCTTCTTCTTTATTCTAACCACTAAGGTCTTGTTGATGGATTCCACATGGCTGTTGGTCTGTGGCCAAGCTACTGTCGTGAATCTGGCCTTTACTCTATTTTCTTCTAGCCAGCTGGTCAGTCTTGGCATGTATAACTGTATTCCATTGTCGAAGATGATCTTTCTGAGGTCCAAATCTTGCGAGTATGTTCTCTAGGATGAACTTTTTTACATCTACTATGGTGGTGTTTTTTACTGCTCTCGATTCAACCCACTTCATGAAGTAATCCACTGCCACAATGACAAACTTCAGTTGTCTAATTGCTTTGGGGAAGGGTCTTAGTATGACCATGTCCCATAGGTGGAAAGGCAATGGGGCTAGAATTGGTGTAAGCTCGCCTGAAAGTAGTCTTGGCATTGGCGCGAAGTACTAGTACTTGTTGCACTTTTTTACCACTGCGGTTGTATCATTTTGAATGGTGGGCCACTATAATTCCAACTGAAGAACTTTTTGGGTGATTGTTCTTGCACCTTGATGCACTAGACAAATGCCATAGTGTGCTTCCTTGAGGATTTAGTGCCCTTGGGTCCTCGGGACGCATTTTAGCACCGCGAATCTCTTCTTGTATAATGTGCCCTCTCAAAACTCAAACCACTTAGATTTGTCATTCAGTTTTCATTTGGGTCCTCTAAGAGGATGTTGTCTCAAAGTAGTGAGATGATGGGGTCCATCGACTCATTTGACCGACCTAGGATATTGACGGTCATTTCAACTTCAATACTCCACTTCTCCACTTCTTCCTAAAATATATTTTTGTGAACCCCTTCAACAGATGAACTAGCCAGGCGGGCAAGGGCGTCTCCATGGCTATTCTCTGACCTCGAAACGTGTTTTGATGTTCCTTGTTCAAAACAATTGATCTCTTCTTTGGCCTTCGCCAAATAGGCCTTCATCTTGTCCTCTTTAGCCTCATAACTCCTGAATATTTCGGAGACAAGGAGCTGGGAGTCCATCTTGACTTTCACCTTCTAAGCTCTAGCAACTCGAGCCATAATCAAACCCGCAAGGAGAGCCTCGTACTCTGCTTCATTGTTTGAGGCATAGAACTTCAACCTCTAATGAGTGCATTAATTGACTACATTTTCATGCATAAAATAGACTCACTTGACATGTTTTGAGATGAATATATGACACTTGTTGAGATTTTATGATGATTCTCAACAAAATTGTTTGGATATGCTTTGCATTTTGATGTGTTTTTGGTTGAATCGAGGTTTAGGAAGTTAAAGACAATACTTGGTCACACATTGGAAACATGAGCATACAAGAGATGAAGGAGAAGTCAAGGAAAGAAAACAAAAGAAGAAGTAAATCATAAACAACATCCCCAAGGTCGCACGTCCGTGCAGATGCCATTAAAACGAATCTGTATTGTGGCACAGCTTAGCCGATTTATGCCTGATTTTGACCCTTCTGTGTCAATGCCTTGAAACATTCTTTTCTCCCTTTATTGACAGCCGTTACAATTGTAACGTGGGGGAGTTAATGGATCTTACTTTTTCCGTTTTAAAACCTTAGAAAAACATATTGTAGGCTATCCTATCATAATCTTAGCTCTTAGTTTTCAGAAATTAGTTTTAGATTAATAAGTTTATGCTTTATTAGTGAGATAAAACTCCATCGTTGGGAGACAAGAGTTTAAAGCACTTCTTCAATTGCAATTTCCCTTGAAGTATATTGGTATTTTTACTCTCTTTTATCTATTTTTCTTCCCCTTGTATAAATTAAATTGCATCGTAGTCTCTTTGTTTATGAATGATCATAATTATTAATTGTCGTTATTTACTAATTAAGATCATGAACTCCATTGTTATTCCAATTGTTATTTCCACCATGTTTACTAAGTTTCCCATACCTAGGGTTTATGTAGCCTAGTCAAATTGCTTTGTTTAGAATTAGTTAAGTAGATATTAGCATGTCATTAGAGTTGTTGCACAATGAAAAGTTGCATGTTTATTTAAAATGTTGGTGATTAACTCTTATTCGAGAGAAGAGTTTTGATTACCCGAACTCGATTCATCAAGTTTGACTAATCACGAGAGTAGGTTAGAATTACTTGGAACTTTGGATTGATTGTTATGCTTTATGACTTTAATATGAATTTGACTCCATGAGAATAGGTAGTTAAGTTCTATATTAGGTTTTATCTTTCATACTTCGAGGGAAGATTCTAGGTTGCTAACTCAATTATGAAATGTAATGATGTACATAAGCATTTAGTTAGTGGCATGTATTGGTTTCCATGTAGATGCATTTTAGTCTTTCCCAATTAGTTTGTTTTGGTTTTCGATAATTTTTCTTGTTTTTCATGCATTTTCATGTCTTAGGTCATGTTTACTTTCCATATGCTTTTTGGGAAAAAAATTTGATTGAGATGTGATTCTTATATGATGATTGTGCTTTGTGAAAATAAAAATAAAAAAAAAGACTCAAATGATTTGACCCGATCCCCGTGTTGAAATGATTTTTTTCCATAGAAATACATTGCACGATTGTTGTTGGGAACCAAGGGTTCCTGGTATGTTGGTTTATACCCTCAAATGTTTTATTGTTGAGTTGAGTAGACATATTGACTCGTGAGCCTCAAGTCAAATGACTGTACATCCATATGGTTTATTAGGTGAGAAGTTCTCCCTAGGTCATTTGTCTCCGGACCACACATTGAAGGATGGTTTTCTAAGCCTTTTTTTCAGTAGATTGATTCTCTTTTCTCTTTTTAGTCCACATAACGTGGTGGAGAGAAGGTTGAAATTGACTTTCACAAAATAAAGCTACATTAGCCAAAAATCTTACCGAAACGTTGAATCCATTTATGATCCCTTTTGAGCCTAATCCATACTTTGTTTCACCCAAATATGCAAACTACTTGACCAATCGCTCCCCTGCCTTATGCAATGGAGCTAGTAGAGGGTGGTTGGTTTAGTCATGGAGTTTGTACTTGAATCTTATACTTGTAACTCCAAATGGTTTTGTATGTCTTTAGTTATTTCTTTTAAATTTAAAAAAATTAAATGAAATAAAGCTCAATAAATTTACAGTAATGAGGTTTGGTTCTCAAACTCAAATACTCTACTCTCAAAATAATTATTCTCCTCATTGTACGCAAAAAGATTGATTGTCGAGGTCTTTATTGATTAAGGGTTGTTTGATGAGATTTTGTATTTTGCATGGAAGTATGTTTATTATGGAGTTTTTCATTGTTCACTTTAATACACATCAAGTGAATCATTGATTGCTCCACTAGTTTCGTGACTTCAGGCTATATACAAAAACAAATTTTCCTACCCTTCACCCAAAGTCGTACATCACAACCTTGGGGTCTTCATGATTTTGTCTACACTATTTACATCTAACGGAGGAGACATGAGTCGATGTGTGAGCTTATGGTAGACCGTGATTCCGAGAAGAGAGTTGAGTGAAACTACACTAAATCATCATTTTCTAAACACATGAGTGTGAGTTTTACCGCCTAAAGTGAGGGTCTATTTGCTTTACTATGCTACTTCTAATGGTGGTGTCTTGGTGAGAATTGGTTCATTGATTTATAATTACATGAAATGTTGTGGATTTCGAATGGGTAAGCAATTTTTGATTTGATTTTGTTGGGTAGAATCATTTGTGCAGGATGTTGCTTTTGAAAACATTCTGAGAAGGTGATTGTTTTGAGTATTTTTGGGAAAGGGGAGTGGACCCTCGTAGACTCAAAGGGTAGAATGCCTTAGTTTCTTGAGAAGAGGTAAACGCTGACATGTCTCGTTTGACGAAGGGTACCTGAGCAGTGAACGAACGTGAAGTGCCCCCGACGTAATCCGGGGAACGATCCTCCGACGATTAAGTCAGTCAACGTGTCCAAAATTGGGTTTGCCTCTAGGAGAAAGTGGGACCAAGAGGCAAATAGAAAGCTCTTTAGGGAAATCAAATCTTTCAAAGGAAAAGAGAATGACTTGAATGCTCTAGAGAGAGAAAGAGAAATAAGTGAACTATCAATCAGTAGTCAATCAATTACCTTTTGAAGTGTGTACATGCCGCTATTTACACACATATCCCAAATGATGCCAGGGTTATAGTTTGTCCAATGGGAGACAACCACGTGGACATGTGCTTCTTGGGTCTGGTGAAGATTTGTGCCTCGGGTGGCCGCGAACCAGCCTCAGCCACGTGTCCAACACACGTGGCCTTCCAGAATCTTCTAGAGTCTTCCATGTGTTTTCTCCCTTTCTTCGGAGACTTTGTTTGGCCTTGTTGGCATGTGCTTAGACCGTGACACCTATCGGTTGCCCCCTCTCCTGTACCGGTGGGAAGCCATACCTCCAATCTATCCGGGCCTCTTCAGGCCTTCTTGTCGGAACCCTTTGGTGTTAGGGCCTTCGGCGGGGGAGGGGGGGAGGGGGAAGATCTAAGACCTTTCTTCAGAGGATTCCCCCCTACTTATCCTGGACTATGACGAAGGTAGAGTGGCCAAAACGAATCTAACCAGAGGGATGGGCCTTGGATGAGAAGGCTTCTTGGGCCGAGGGCAAGGCCCAAGATTAAACGGACCAAACATTTGCCCCTCTGATTGGATACGCGCCCGGGGTTCGACAAGGGTGCTTGTCCGATCTAGAATGAGGAGGTAGAGGGAAGGATGAGGGACCATTGACGAGTGGGAGAACCAACGTGAGATGGTCCCCTTCCCCTCATCCCCGTCCTCGAGATTGATGCCTGAGGAGATGCTTGACACGTGGAAGGATTAATGAGGCGCTTTGTCTCCATCCCCCCATTTCCTCTAAATACAAGGCTTCACCCCTCATTTTCTCCTCATTTTCCCAATTTCTAGAGAGAGAAATAGAGATTCCTAGAGAGAGAAATTCCCTTTGTCTCGTCAGCATCGAAGGTTGATCCTTTCACCAACACTCATCAAAGACTCATCTTTTCAGGTATTCTCATCTTCTTGTAAATATTTATTTAATGAAGATTTCGAATGGGTCCCCGTTCTTGGGGCCTACATAGAGAACACTCTAGAGGCTCGTCGAGAGCGTCAGGAGAGAACAATGGAGGAGTTTCGGCTCCTCCACGAACGGAGGCCTTCCGTGCCAAGTGGAGCATTCCTGGAGACATCCATCTTCGGACTTAGGACCGCTTTGGCTGGGAGCTCGACATTAATAACCTCGACAAGACCGAGGGCTCTGCGTCTGAGGGAAATAATAGTAAGAATGATAATAAAGGGACATACCCCTTGTCTTGTCCCGAGGCCCCTTGTCTTGGGGTCGATAGAAATGAGTCATCATCGGCCAGTAACCCCGACACCATAGGAATAAACATCAAAAATGATAATAATTTCCACCCTTCGGCTTCGAAGAGCTCGGTGGCACCAGTGTAGGCTCGGCGTGACCTTAGGAAAACCATGGCTAGGAAGATGGCTCGAACCAAGCAAACGGCTCGTAGAGTGCTCTACTATTTCAAGGATGAGGCTGAACCGTCGTCTACCGAGCTCGTGTCACCGATTCCTCATAAAAGGCGTAGGCTTGTTTTATACGAGAGTTCGGAAGCGACTTAGTCATTGTGCCCCGGTCCTAGCTGGCTGGCTCTGACTCCAATCCCAACACCGGCACCGTCATTTGTTTCCCTCCTTACTAGATCCTGAAGAAGATGACGAAGGCGACAGAGGTGGAAAAGAAGAAAAAGGAAGAGAAAAAGGCAGAGAGGTCGAACCCCTCC
Organism: Kewa caespitosa; assembly: GCA_900322205.1. Classification (NCBI taxonomy): domain Eukaryota; kingdom Viridiplantae; phylum Streptophyta; class Magnoliopsida; order Caryophyllales; family Kewaceae; genus Kewa; species Kewa caespitosa. The sequence continues at coordinate 33,595 of ONZA01014060.1, read as the reverse complement.
AATTATCCAAGCCACTGGCTCATCCTAGAAGATTAGCTGAAATATGTGACATGGGTCGGCGGGAAGAAATGGGCCTACCTGCATAATCCGGACGAGACATGGATGGACGAACCCCTTAGGGGTCTTGTTGTGTTTCATGCTTGTTGACTGAGTTCGGCTTTAGGCTCCTCCTTCACCCCTTCGCCCTTTCCCTTCTCTAGACCTATAAATTGGCGCGTGCACAACTCGTCCCCAACACTTGGGGACACATTACATTTTTTTACAATTTTTTGTAAAGTACACAAAATAACAACGACCCTCGGCCTATGGTCCCTTGTGGCGAATGGCCCTAGACCACACCCTTCTGTAAGTACACTCTTCTTTTGGAGCCGAAACCCGAATATGTTTTGGCCCGGCGATGCCTACCAAGAATCATGCGCAGATGTACCATGGGATCAGTGATTCCATGGACTGGGGTATCTTCGCTTCTTGCCTTTTTAGCACTCGGTCGTCTCATCTCTTTTTACTTATGTTTTTCTCATCCTTCTTCTTTTGAAGAGAGCGCCAAAGACAGCTTAATGTCTTCATCTTCGGGGGCAGACAAAACCAGCACCTCGTCCCTCGCGAACATTCAAGCCAAAATAAGGGCTGAGAATAAGCTCAAGCTCAAGGATGCCAAAGAGGTTACTCTCTTCGTTATTTCTTTTTCGTCATTTTGGCTTGGGCTTGTTGCTTCGTCTACAGACTTATTTCAAGTTTCTTTTCAGAGGGCTAGGACAGGAGGGGTGTCGACGAGTGCTTAGGCCAAACGCAAAAGGGATCAGACCCCTGTAATACCCCTAAATTTTATAAATGATAAATATTTATTTTTTATGAATTTTATTATAATTTCAGATTTTAATATATTTTCGGAT
>ONZA01014058.1:25775-38338 GCA_900322205.1 Kewa caespitosa | reverse complement strand
GGGAGCTTTGCGCGAGCTGAGATCTTTGAAGGAATGAGTGTTGACTTCACTAGGTATGCAAAATGAGCAAACGTGAACAGCCTCCGGGAGTGGTCCGGTGAACTGTCCTCCGATGCTATAGCTAGGACGTGATTACTGAGTATAAAGTGACAGGCCGGAGTGAGAATGCAAGAGGATGTTATTTGCTTCGAGGTGAACACAATAGCGTCTTGCAGAGAGAATTAGAGAATATTGTGCGTACCTCCTTCAAGAAGCTCAAGGGTCCTTTATATAGGCTTCTTGGGGTTTGTGCAGCCAATCGGGAGGTGCCACATCAGCCCTAATAGAGCTACTATGCTTTTAGGCTTCATGGGACATGAGCCTCTTGCTGCTGGTTAGGCTTGTCAGCTGTCATGTTGACCTATGAAGACATTTGGCAAATTGAGCAATGTCCCGCATAACATCTTGTGCAGGGTGAGAGTTTGATGTGGTGACATGGCACACTTACACATAAAGGAGTGTGAGGTGACACCATTGAGGTGGTCCCTTCGCCAAATATTTTATGCCTAAAAATTTGGCCCCCAGATGGGTCATGAAATCGTTGTGGCTTGGCCGACTTGGAGTCTCATGACATGGCGTTGCAATTTTGTGACAAGTGTCACCATCTGGGAGAGATAGGTGAACATCCACTCCCCTCCCTATATATACGGGGTTCCAATTCCAGGTGCTCTCTCTTTTTTGCATTTTATTAGAAAGAAAAGAGCAGATTCTAGAGAAAGAAGATCTCCAAATTTTGAAGCCACCACTTTGCAAGCCTGTTTGTAGTTCACGCCGCATTCGCGTTATCTGTTGTTGTATCAATAGGTATTTTTTCTTCTTTATTCTTTCGTATATATATGGAAATATTTCCCAACAACTTCCACTTCCCGGACTCCTCTTCGAAGAGAGTTGAGCCCGCTAGATGTAACTTGCCAAATTTGAGCCCTATTGTGGATGCTCTTATAACGTCGCTTCGCACGAGCTCCACTTCAATGGATTCCATCCTCGAACAACTTATAAACAAAGTGCGGACCTGAGAGCTGACTTAGAGAACATAGGTAGTAATTTAGAAAGTTTAGGCCCCTTTGAGGAGTGTCCACCACTCCCAAGTAATCGACCCACAAGGTCGAGCGCTTAACGATTTAGTTATCAGGTTGAATAAATCACTTCCCTCAAAGTTGAGCGGAGTAGGCGCCCGACATCGTAAGGTCGATGAGGTCACTTCACCGTTCTGGATGGATTCGGCTCCATCTCGGTGGATGAAGAGGAGGAAGAAGGTCTTTCATTCCAAATGATCAGTCCGGCGACCTATGAGTCATGAGGACGAGTCTACGTCGAAACACACCAAGAGATATGAGTCTAAGTAGTGTGTGACACCCCCTAGCTCTTTTCCCCCATGGACATATGATCATCTCCTGGTATGTGAATTCTTTTTCCTTTTTTATTTTATTCAATATGGTCCCCAGTAATGGAATCACCCCTCGAGACAGTCAGATCGTTGGAGTTTGAGCAGTCGACTTCGGGGTCATCTCTGTAAACATCTTCGGAGTCCATGTCGGTGGAGTTAGTTTCAGATTTCAACTCCGAGTTTAAGTCAAGAATGGAGGTCGACCAAGGGGAGACGGCAATACAGTCCAGGGATGAGGCTGATGAAGGCACTGCTCAATCTCGGGGTAAGGTAGATAATGGGGCAGGTGAGTTTAAGGATGACGATGATGACCTCAAGTCGGGATCGTTGGATGAGGTGCTCACTGTTTTCGTTCAGGCCGGGGCAACAGTGAATGAAGCAAGTTCTTCAGGCGCCAGATTGGTTTAGGCGTCCACCTCAGGTCATGAAGGTGAGGTCGCGGGAGATGGTGACGAGTCCAAAGATGACAAGTACGACTCCATAGGGGCCACGGCCCTCCCGCTAGGAAAATGGCATAAGTTGAAAATTGGGGCACGTACCCCCCACGGAATTGGTGCGTGTTTTCGAAGTTAAAATGTCATTTTATTGTCATGTGCTAAATGGCACAAATGGGGTGTTTTGGAGTGGCCACTTTATTTTAGAAAAATAAGGAAACCTTCTTTTGACTCTTTAGCCTTTTAACCAAAGTCTAAGTTTGAGGGCAATGGTACAAATTGGATGGAATGCATCCAATTTGCCCGTTTTTACAAACGACCACTACTTGCGAACTAGGAGGTTTATGTAAATCCATTTGGTTCCATTCAAAGTATATTAACCTAAATGTTATCTAAGTCATTTGCAACTCATTTTAATTTAGGTTATCACTTTTTAGCATGCAATCCAAGTTTTTCCATAATAAAAAGCAAAATGAAGTAAATGTCCATGGGATAAATGTTACCGAATGGGCAACCAATGTCCAATAATAAAGAATAAAAAAATAAAATACAAATATAAGTCTTTTAATCCTAAAAAGTAATATTTCAATTATCCCTTTTTAGAAGTATGTGACTGAATAAAATAAAGAATAAAAAAGAAAATAAAAAAATACGAAACATAAAAGAATAAAAAATGCCGAAAAAAAAAAAGAAGAAAAATTAATTAAAAAAAATGACAAATGCTGAAAACAAAAAGAAGGCATAATGTACAAAAATGAACCATGCACCTGAGTTAAAACTGTCATGAATGCTCAACAGACAGTGAATATGAGAGAAATGCGCTGCACGGCCCAGCGAATATGTTGATATTTGCTGGGTGCCAAACCATATTCCCTGTAAGCGCTGGGTGGGCAGCGATTATGTTCATAATCGTTGGCTTTTGATTTCTCTCATCCGTTACGTTTTGGCTTTCCTTGGCCGGCAAGGTTATTTGGAAAGATCTAGAAGCTTCAAGGGTGAGGTGAAATGACCATTTTGCCCTTTGACTTCGGTTGACTTTGGTTTATTTTGGTTTTTTACAATTTCGCGTATTAGAAATATTCGGAAATAGTACCATAGACTATATATCGTCATAGGGTCATTTGGGGGACACTATTTTGTTGTCAACAAGAGCCCCCACTTTGGCCGAGGCGCCGAGCGGCGAAGGTCAAAGTATGCATTTTTTCGCAAGTGTAGAGTGCACTGAGCTTACCGAGTGGGTAGCTGAAAATGGTATGATTAGAGGTATAGGCCCTTTATACTTCGTAAAGGATGATACTTGCTTTTAATGACGTCCTGGGTCGAAATAAAATGGAGGAAGAGTTTATCGATATATTGGGGTCGAGAATAGATTGTAAGAGTTTATCTACATCCTGGTGGTCGTAAATAGATTTGAAGGAGTTTATCGAAATCCAGGGGTCGGAAATAGATTTGAAGGAGTTTATCGACATCCTAGAGTCAAAAATAGATTTGAAGGAGTTTATTGACATCCAGGGGTCGGAAATAGATTTGAAGGAATTTATCAACATCCTGGGGTCGAAAATAGATTTGAATGAGTTTATCGACATCCTGGGGTCGGAAATACATTTGAATTTAGAGATTTGAAGGTAGATTTGGAGGAGCTTGTCGACATCCTGGGGTCAGAAATGGATTCGAAGGATATAAGGGTATTTATTGACTTTTCAAGTCAGCAAAATATGAATTTAGGCATTTATTGACTACCCGAGTCAGCAAGATGTGAACTTTGGGTATTTATTGACTACCCGAGTTAGAACGAAGTAATTTTGGGAATTTATTGACTACCCGATTCACAATAATTCATTCAAATATTTTATTGACCGTCAGGGTCAAAATAACATTTTTTATCTTTATTGACTGAGTGAGCCAGAAGGAATTTTTGCAGATTTAATCGACCGTCTGGGTCAGATTTTTGTCTGGACTATATGGATTTGAACAGTCCCGCACTCAAACACCCGTATTTGTATCACAACGGTCGAGCATTTTGAATTATATACAACAAATAGGTGGGCGCCAAAAGGAAAACTTTTGAACGGTGCTAGAGAAGGGCCCAGTGAATATGCCTTAATTCGCTACAGGCATAATCGTTGGGATTCCAATGAATTTCCTGATATTCGCTGGGTAGTGTTTTAAGCCGGGAGGCAGAATGCCTCCCCAACTCATTTTGCGAGTGAGCTCTTTCGTTTTCTCTCGATTTCTTTCTCAAATCTTCATTGTTTTTGCTCAAATTTTCTTCTCCACTCTTCTAAAACTTGTTTTCTTTGATTCCTAGCTTGAATCTACCACTAATCCCTTTTCATTCTTGAGAAACTCACTTAGTTGTGGTGATATTTCGTTTAAGGATGGGGTTGAAGAAATGGTTTGATTTTTTCGCTTTCTTCGCAACTATGTTGGTCATATTTCCCATTGATGGTGGAGATGACGAGGAAGATGCCCAGGTGGCGCCGGTGCACTATATATTTTGGGGTAGGCCCGTGGGTGCCCTGAAATACAAGCGCAAGAAGCTCGTGGAGGAGCTTCAGACCGGTGATTGATTCGTCCAATGCAAGCGGCAAATGGAGCAAGAATGGAATCCTTTGGTGCTCTTTCCTGATACTAATGATGACTTGTTTTACCATGCAAGGAAACGGGCGGTAAGTTTCAAAACTTTACGCTTTGTATTTTCGCAAAATTCATGGGTTTTGGTGGATTTTTTGATGTGTATGTGTATGTGTGATGGACTTGGGACGTGATTTGGGATATATATGTGATGAATGGATATAGATTGATGATGAACAGGTGTTGGTATGCTTGAATTTCGCAAATCAATGTGATTTTGAGTCACGCACACCAAGTGTTCGACGAAACGCCCCTTAGAGTTTTCGCTGATTTCTTGTTAGAAAATGCACTTGTTATGACTCGTATGATGCTCGTCTCGCCTTAAAACATTGAAATGATCCTATTAGTTCATGTTTTATTGCTTTATAACATGTTTCATGGTATGTATGTTTCATTTTGTTCGGTAAAATGCCGAAATGCTCGTTGTTTGTATGCATAGGTGTACTTGTGTATTGCCCATGATTTCTACAAGCCATTTTTGTTGATTGTGTTGTGTACGTAATCTTCTCATAGGCGGAGAGGGTGCACTTGAGGGGTTACGGTTGTATAGGCGAGGTTATTTCCACGCACCGTTCACTTGTGAGGGCCCTCGGTGACGATTTCATCGCCCATTTCGAGGAGACTGGGTTTCGCCCTCTGTTTTGTTCACTTCGTGGCTACGAGCATGTGAACTTGTTGGTCGTTCGGGCTCTTGTAGATCACTTCTAGGACACAACCAACACCTTCCACCTCCCGATGGGCGTGATGACGATCACGCCGTCGGAGTTTGGCTTGATCAGCGGTGTTGGCTTCATAGGCGAGCCCGTCCCTTTCGATGGTTCCTTCTGCCTCGAGCAGGAGAGTCTAACAGCTATGTTTGGGGCGGATTTCATGAGACTTGCTACCCCTAAAAATGGATCCATCCCCTACTCTGTCTTTAGGGACGTTCTTACAGACCATATTGGGGCCTTGACGCTGGACCAGACAATGCGGCTCTTTGTTGCTTATCTCCTGGCTTGCACCTTGTTTGCTGACAAGGGTAGCTGTATTTACTTTTCTAACCTCCCTGCCATTGAGGATGTCGGGAGCATCAGCAGCTATAACTGGGGTGCGCCTGGCAATGCGACCTTGGTAAAGTACTTGAGGCAGGGATGCCTTCAAATGAAGAACAAGGACATTCTCCTTGGTGGGTTCTGGAAGGTGATCGAGGTAATGCCTCTTGTAGCCCTCAATTGCCTTATATTTGTCGTTTATTTTGAGTTGCTAACTCTGTTCTTATGTGAAGATATGGTTTTACGAGCACTTTTCGGTCTTTGGGCCCCGATGTGATGAGCCCCGAGCTTTTTCGATCGTAGCTCGTTGGTCGTCGACTTATCGTAGTGCGCCCAGAGAACTTCCTCTCCCGAAGCAAAGACGGACGCTGAACGAGTTTGCCCCTCTTCAGGTATACATGGATTGCATGTATTTTTGTTTTTATCGTCATTCTTCTAACGCTTTCCTTTTGCTGCTTTTTTAGCTCTCGTACACCCCTTGGTCATATATGACCGGCGTCCCAGATGGGTACCGCATGCGATTCGGGGGTGCGATCTACAGAGGATCTTGTTGAAGGGTCCCTTCGGTCACGTGTGGTTCCTTGGTGAGCGAGTGATCCAGCACACCCTTAGGAGGTTTGAGGTCCCCCAGGATCCTCCAGACTCCGTCTACTACGCTGATTCCCTCACCAACAGGGGGTTCCAGGTGGCCATGCACGGTGTTGAGTTCTCGTACTTCATCTAGAAGTTGGGTGATGACGACCCGAAACTCGCTTATGAGGTGTTCTGCAGTGAGTGTTTGATGCCGGCCACTCTCCTTTCCGCTGAGGTAAGTGTTTGCTTGGTCCTCTTGTTTTTGACTTTGCTTACGTTTGATGAACTCTGGTGGAGTTTCTTTGTTATTATAGAGCAGAGTGCGCATTCCTGTGCCGAATCTATCTATCAACCATTAGACGAGTTAGGCACTCATGTCACACTTGAGGTCCCGGACATACGGGATGACGAGTGTGAGTACCTTCCCCTGCTTGAGGGGAACAACGGGGTACGCATGCCAACTTTGTGGTTTCAGTGGTTACATATTACTAACGGTTTTTCCTTTGTCCAATTTTACAGATGAACGCGGAGGAGACCAAGGCGACCTTGAAGGTCGTCTCCGCCATGAAGAAGCATATTCGGCGGCTCTTTAGCTTGAGTTGTGCTTCTTGCGCTCAGGCGAGAGAGGTATATTCGTATGCTACCTCCTTTCCGTTGTGTGATGTTGTATTGTCATTGACTTTTACTGATTCATCCTCGCAAGGGCTCGTCCATCTTCAGCAGGTGCCGCCGGTAAGGGCGCCGAGGCCTCAGGAGGGTCGTTCGCAGCACAGAGGCGGTCATGCCTCCCAGGCTCCGGGTTCGAGCTGTTCGGCGCACATGGCCGAGGATCGTGGGAGCGATTCTCACGAGCATCCTAAGCGCACGAGCAAGCGAGGGATTGAGAGTCCGTGGGCAGCCACGATGTAGACTCGCTCGTCCTTCCCACTAGCCAATAGATGGCGGATGTGAACGCGATCTTGGAGGTGGAGTAGAAGAAAAAAGAGGCGAGGCCTTCCCGCAAGAGGCGTGCCAGTTCAGCCCCTCCTGGAAGCGATTAGTAGCCCATTCTGTGTAGATAGAAATTCCCCGAGAGTCTTTTGAACTCTTTTTGTTTTGGTAAAAAGAAATGTTTTTAATGATGAAACGTGTTTTCTGGAAGTTTTTTGTCATGCACATATATATACAAGAAAATGATATAAAAGGATAAAAATGTGTGCATATATATACAAATAAAGATCAAAAAGGAATGAAATTAAAATAAGAAATTGAATAAGAGTTTATGTACACATTGTAACAAAATTTTCCCATGGGCATACTTATGTACAAAAAAGAATAAAAAATGGATTAATTTAAGAAAATGCAATAATCTGAGAATGCATTTACAAGAGGGCAAAGGATTAAAGGGTGAAAATGGATTAATAAATCCTAAGCCTGAATTAACTTTTGAGTGAATGATCACTTAAATATGACGTTCGACGGCTAGCAAATATTACAAAAATCACCTGGACGCTAGCAAATATAAACAAAATCGTCGGGCACCTAGCGATTATGGATGAAATCGCTGGACCACCCAGCGAATTTGGCCATATTTGCTGGGTTGAGTCCCAAGCCTGATGAATCGTTTTCCCTTTTGCAAGCAATTATGCATGTATAGCTATAAAATGATGGCTGTGCATGGTAGAATACTGCACTCGGACTTCGAAATTTCTCAAATTCCTCTATTTCTCAACTATTCTAAGCTCAAAAATCAACCCGAACTTATGGCCAATCTCTTCAAAAAGTCCTTTTATGCATGGATGAACTCAATATCTATGGAGGAAAGGCAACGTTATCTATGAAGCTTGTTTGGGTTCTCTAGAGGGCGTCCGTCAAGTTTTGGATGCCCGACCTTAATGTCTTTTGCTTAAGAGGGACCAAGGAGTTGTGTCCCTTGGTGGAAGAATTCTCCGCGATCTTGGGCGTTCCCCCGAACATCAACATGGCACTTCCCATGTTGAGTGATAGCTTCGAATCCTTGTATGAGGATTATCTTGGTCTGGACCACAAAAAGGCTAGAGATATTCTTGACGGGGATCACTTCAATCTACTCAAGGTGATCGAGCATTTCTCTCCTCCTCCCTTGGAGAATGATAGTAGAGCGAGGACGTTCTGTCGACGGTCTTTGTCTTATGACTTCTATGCCGCTTCCTTTTCGTGGGAAATGGTAAGATGGCTCGTGCTTCTCTTCTATACGTCATCAAAATGATGGAGGACGGATGTAGTCTAATGGCTTGGATTGCTTGGCGCATGAAGAGGATGGCAACTTTTCAAGAAGCCCTTTGCTTCTCCAAGTGAGTCTTATTGCCTCTTTTATTTCTTTTATTTATGTTCTTGATTTGTCTTTGCATGATCGATTTTTTTCTTCTTTTGTCGATTGGTGAAGAAATCGGAGGCTCTCATCGCCTATACACCTAAGCAATTTTCATCCCGCCAACGCTTATACGAGGAGAAGGCTCTTGGTGAATGGATTATTCACTTGGGAGGGAACCCGACCGTTCGTTGGCACGTTCTGTGGTGGCATCTTACCACCATGGTTGGATGCATGGAGGAGATACCCATAGTCGGGTAGTAAGTCTTACCCATCTCTTAAAGTTTTACCCCACTCGGGTTATTCGTCAATATGGACTAGCCCAACATATCCCTAGGAGAGATACTATTGTCCAACCCGAGTTGAAATTAAGTGTTAGGCAATTGGAGATTTGGGGTAACTATTGGAAGGAATGTCCACGTTGGGTAGTTCCCCGTAAGACTTCGTCTCCATTCGTGACGGGGCATGACCTTGCATGGATGATCTCCGGCGACCCGAATAAACGTAAGGAGTCTCGGGAAAATGAGAGTCAAGAGTTGAAGAAGCAAGCGCCTCCACCTAGCCAACCCAAGTAGAAGCCTCCTCCGCCACCAAAGAAAAAGGCAAAAGCAAAGCCCCCGTTTTTTAAGGTTCGTCCCATGGACGAGGCGCCTCCCGAGAGGAGAAAGAAGACGCACTTCGTTTCGCGTCGCAAAGATGAGGCGAGAACGAGCGCGGCTCCTCCGAAGGACCGACGTCCTCCAAAGGAGAAGGAGGAGTAGAGCATAGGTCCTTAGCTAGGATTTTGAATGATGTAATTTTTTGATTCCCACTCTAGGAATGTTTTTGCTATTTTAAAATCCTTGTAATTGGACTCTTGAATCTATGAATCAATAAAAATTAATCTTATATTATCACTTGTTTGTTTGTTGTTTAAATCTTGCATAAATTCTTACATCGCTTTGCTGTTTTTTGCACTTTTTGAACCAGAATGCATTGTTCTGCATTCTGTTTGAAACGCAAAGGCTAGTCCCAAGCGATTTTCAGAAAAATTGCTGGAGGGCCAACGAATATAGAGGATATCGCTGAGCCCCCAACGAATATGTTCATATTTGCTGGGCTTCTGCCCAGTTTCTTCCTCATTTTTTGCATATTTTTTTCTTTTCTTTTCCTTACTATTTATTCTGGAGATTTTCTGGAAATAACAGAGTGCCTTTTTCCAGAAAAATAATTTACTAAGGTTTAAATGAATATTGAAAACCTTGCTAATTATATCATTTATGCTCTATAATTGTTTTTGGATAATCAATCTTCATAATTTTTAAAAGAGAATGTCTTCTCTAAAAATTATACTTCTCTTTAGTTGGTCTAAATCATGTTTCATAATTTGGAGCCAAAACAAATCCAGGCCCAAAGGTATCTACTATGGGCATAGCCAAAAGCATAATAAGGACTTAAAATTTGCCCTATAGGCATAGTGTTGAGCATAGTGAATAATGCAAATGTTTTATTTTTAATTTTTTTGTTACACATTGCATGGAAGAGAAAGTATTTAACATTTTTGAATGAGTCGGGCTCTTGCGGGTTACCTACGTATCCGTATGGTAATCAGGCCGAACGTAGTTCAAGTAAAGTGATGTAAATGATGTTGATTGATTTTTGATTTAGGTCGGGCCCTTGCGGGTTACCTACGTATCTGAATGGGAATAAGGCCGAACGTAGTTCAAGATGATAAAGGATTTTGTCTTTTTTTTTTTGCCTAATATTATCTTGGATAATATGTGGGCGTTAAACGATTGTTAAACTTGGGAATTATGCGTAAAATTTCTTTAATTGATACAAATTGGTTAGTTGTGAGAATTCTGTTCCATCTAGATCCATGAGTAAGACCGCCCCTCCAAAAAGGATCTTCTTGATTATATATTGTCTCGACCATTTGGGCTAAATTTACCGCGCGGGTCACTTATAGGTGCTCGGTTCTCTTTCAAAACCAAGTCCCCTTCCTTTAGCGATCGTGGTCGTAACGTCTTATTGAAGGTGCGAGCGACCCTTCTATGATACATTTGAACATTGTGTAAGGTATTTAGACGCCTTTCATCTAGCAAGATTAAATGTTCATATCTTTCTCTTACCTAGTTGTCTTCGTGAATATCACTTTCTAATACTACCCTAAGGGAAGGTATCTCAACCTCAATGGGAAGGACTGCCTCTATACCATAAACAAGTGAATAAGGTGTGGCACCCGTGGATGTCTGCATGGTGCTTCTATATTCCCATAATGCGAACGGAAGTTTGTTAAGCCAATCCTTGTATGTCTCACTCAACTTTTGGAGAATGGTCTTGATGTTCTTATTGGCAGCCTCGACAGCGCCATTGGTTTGTGGTCTATAGGGCGACAACCTACTAAGTTGTATCTTGTATTGTTGCGAAAGATCAGCGGTTTCCTTTTTCAAATGGGATGCATGATCACTAATTATCTCATGCGAGACTCCATATCGACAGATTATGTTATTTTTAATGAACTTCCCAACTTGTTTTGAAGTTAACTTGGAGTAGGATGTTGCTTCGACCCACTTTGTGAAGTAGTCGATGGCAACAAGGATGTACTTGGTGTCCGCCCGTGCCCGTAGGACTTATTTTTCCAATAATGTTGATTCCCCATGTTGAGAAGGACCATGGGGAAGTCAGACCATAAAGTGTTGAAGGCGGCATATGTTGTAAATTTGCATAAATTTGGCATTGTTTGCATCGTTGCAAATATTGGCTACAATCCTTTTCTATCGTAGTCCAATAATAGCCTTTCGTTATTATTTTCTTCGCGAGCGTGCGCATGTTCATGTGCGGGCCGCATACTCCTTCATGCACTTCACCCATTATTTGTTTCGCCTGTTCTTCGTCAATGCAAAGAAGGCTAACTCCATATGGGGTTTTCTTGTACAATCTATCTTGGTATACCACAAATTGTGCGGCGAGAAGGCAAATGGCCCTTTGTGCTCGTGCGTCATCACACCCAAGGGGATACTCTTCACTCTATTTGTAATTGAGGATGTCGGTATACCGTGGAACTTTCTCTAAAGTGTCCACTTCTAAGGAGTAATGGTGAGCGGGTTCTTCCCTCCTTTCGATGTATATGGGCATCGTCTTGATTTCGGGAGGGATAGTGATTGTGGATGCCAGCTTAGCGACAGCGTCCGTGAATTGGTTCTCCTCTCTCTGAAGTTAGGTATAGTGGATTTCAGAAAAGTTTCTGCCTATCTTTTTTAAATTGGCTTGGTAAAGGGCCAAGCTCTCATTCTTGACTTTCCACATTTTCGAGATTTGGTTTATTATTAGCGTCCAATCTCCGTACACCCTAAGGGTTCTAATCCCTATGGCTATACGGCTTGTAGTCTAACAATGCAAGCCTCGCATTCTTCAGCGTTGTTAGTGACTTCAAAGTCGAGTTTTACGGATAATGGGGTGTGTGCCCCGTCGGGAGAGACTAACAATACTCCTACGCCATAGCCCCTTTGATTTGATTCCCCATCGAAGTACATGAGCCAGGTCTTGGTATCCGCCATCATGATATGTTCATCGGGAAATTCATACTCCTCCCCTTTCTTGACCTTTTATAGGGTGATCAGCCAAGTATTCAGAAATGGCGTGCCCTTTGATTCTTTTCATATTCTCATACTTGAGGTCAAATTTGGACAACATGACGATCCAACGAGCAATCCTTCCCGTCAGTTTAGGTTTTTGGAATGGGTCTTCCCGAGATCTTATACGCACCTTATGATTGAGCATATAGTGTCTCAGCTTTTCAGTTGCCCATAATGTGGCAAGACACGTCTTTTCTAAAGTGGAATAACGCGTCTCATAGTCGAGAAACTTCTTACTCAAGTAATATATAGCCTTTTCTTTCTTATCAATTTCTTGGGCTAGCATGGCCCCTATTGTGGTTTTCGCAACCCATAATTATAATATGAGTGGTACGCCTGGCGTCGGCGGGAGCAATATTGGCGGATTAGCTAACTATTCTTTCATTTTGTCGAATGCCTTTTAGTACTGGTCTTCCCATTCGACCTTGACGGTCTTCTTCAATTTTTTGAATATAGGTTCGCATATAATAGTCAATTTGTTTATGAATCGACTAATACATTGAAGCCTTCCTAGGAAAC
>ONZA01014054.1:12274-23037 GCA_900322205.1 Kewa caespitosa | reverse complement strand
GAGAGAATAATAGTAGACTATTGTAAAACTAGAGCTCAATCTGAATAATCCCTAAAAATTAACCCTAAAAGTATTTATATGGTCTAATTAAGGAAATAATCCTAATTACACAAGGAAAACTCACGTTAGGCGGTGAACAGTGCCGCCCGATCGGGCGGTTGACAATACTAAGTTTCGCCCGATCGGGCGGACCCTCCAGAGAGTTGCCTTGTTGAGTCGCCCGATCGGGCAACTTTTCTTCTACAAATCCGCCCGATCGGGCGGGGGTGGCAGTGAGTTGGCCTGCTTCTTCTACCCGATCAGGCAGCATTCCTTCTACACAAATGCCCGATCGGGCATTGCATACACGGGTCTCTTGCCCTCTCATGCATGCTCCAAGCTTGACATTGTTTCACGGGTCGGCTCTAGTGCTCGTCGCGTCCCGGAACTACCTTGCTACCATCTTGAACTACCGTTCCTCCATAGAATGACCTCGGGTCTCACCAAATGACCTAAAACTCATCAAAAACAAGGAAAACCCGAGTAGAACGACAATGCTACAAGAGTATAAAATCTCATCCCAATTTGTAGCCGAAAACACGTATGAATCAAGGCATAAATCATACAAAAACCACGCTTATCACCTCTCCCCATTGCTTGCTCTGTTTTTACTTTTTCCCCCTCGGTGACATGCAAAATATAGGTAACTAACTTCACCCTCTGTGTCTTTATTCACACTAAATTTAACAAAAGCAAAACCCTTTCCCTTCGCATAAGACTATCCATAGAGAAGTAAGTACTGCCTACTGTAGGAACAATGGACTCATGATTATGTTCCACAATCTGTCCACCGTTCTCGTCATCCACATACTCATTTTCTGTGCCTTCACCATGCTCCACAACATCCTCTTCCCCCCTATGGACAAAACTATATCCCTCATCATACTCAATGTCCTCCAAGTTATCATGACCATCATACGCAGACATATCCTCCAAGTTATCCTCATCATCGTACGAAAACACATCCATCACACTAATCTCATATATAATTCCAAAGCATACAATCAACCAAATGGCTTTCCTTCTTGTTTTTACACCAACACCAATTGACAATAAGAACATCAGATTAATCACTAAGTTTAGTTAAAACAGATCACAAGCATCCATATAACACCAACAATAAAAGATGTCCACAACCATCCAAATGCTAACTCTAACAATACAATCACTGACGTGCTAAAACGTTTCATAGGCATCCAAAACAATTCAAATCAATCCAAATAGTACCTCAAAAAAATTACTCAATTGTCAGGTACGTTAGCAGAACGTTGTCTCAATTCAAAACAGTTTCATGTCTTAACCAAAAATATAAATTCAACAATAAACAGTTCATGTCTCCAAATTGCTAAAGGTAGTAAGATATTCAACAATGTGCATTAAGTTAACCACAGATGCATGTCTTAGCCAAAAATTCAACAATAAACAGTTCATGTCTCGATTTTGCTAAAGATAGTAACGAATTCTACAATGTGCGCCAAATTCACCACAGTTTCATGTCTTAGCCAAATATCAAAATCTCAGTTGATAAAATCATAGGCAAATTACTGCGTCACCGGGTAAAAAGAAATTCAATTGTAACAGGAACTTAAGATCAAAGCTTAACTATTGACAGTAATCACTTACCAATTCAATTGTAACAGGAACTTAAGGTCAAAGCTTAACAATTGAAGGTAACCACTTACAAATTCAATAGTAACAGGAACTTAAGGAACGTCGTCGTTCTCCTTTATTTTTCAACGTTGTTGTCGTGGTCATTGCCGTGGTGGTGTGTGGGTGTGGAAGCTTTTTGGGAAGCGTTGTGGTGGACGTGAGTGCCGGCAGTTCGATCGCGGATGGTGGTTGGAGTCTGGGTGCAGGTGGTTTCCGTTGGGAGTGCCGGTGGTATGAGAGTGCTTGGTGGGAGTGTGGGTGGGGGTGCCGGTGATGGCGTGGGTGGGGAGTGACTTAGGGAGAGATGGGAGGGAAGCTAAGTGAAGAGAGTGGGAGTGGGTGGTGGGAATGAAGCAAATTAAGTGAAGGCTTAGTTGGTCATTTTCTAGTTTGTGTGTTTTACTTCATTAAGGATAACATTGTCTTTTTACACTAGAGTTGGAGCTCCAACTATTGGATACCTATAATTATTGTACGTCAATTGATCTAGTATGCTTGATCCGTTATTCGACGGTTGTACTCCAATAGATTTTCTCTCAAAGGGATCCAACTTTCAACAAATTTTCCATCTCAAATTTCAACTGCTCAAGGGTCGTTTTTTTCTTTTTTACTTTTTAGTTTTTTTTTTCCTGACTAAAATGAAAACTTTTTTGAATGGTTGCCAACCAAACCACATATACGCTAAATACTTAAGACAAACATGTAAAAAGTCAAAGGCATTTAGTTGAATTGTTTTTCTTACATGGAACCCCTGTATTTTGGTACTTTCTTTTTACATGGTGGATACTAATATTTCAATTTATACATGGCACATGATAGGACCGCAAGTGCATGGGTATATCGTAATAATAAAATATCATATACACAGGGACTAGTGTTAATACTTGTCAGTTCACAAACTAAATTATCTAAGCAAATTGATTGAAGAGAGATTAATTATATAAATTAACTAAAATAATACAAAGTNNNTTACGTTTGAATATCAAGGATTGAAAACATCTAGGATCCATGTTCACCACAATAACGGTTATCGATATAGTTAGATCATATTACTATTGTGAATACNNACTTATGAAGACCAATTATTCTGAGTTAATTATCATCTCCTCTCGAAGTATTACAATGTATCTAAATTGATCAATCCCCTATTATCATGGTTATAGAAATCAACTTAAACCCATTACGTTCTGTGATAATTATTAAACGGTCTCAAGAGAATTAAACCTACTCTCGTGATTTAAACTCCAGATCAATTTCTAGGCTTTTCTATATTAAAGTTTTACCTCTCGTTTCTTCACATAATATCAAGATCATGCAAATTCGTGATCAAGGAATGTATAAGCATTAAGAACCTAGAAGTATCATCAATAAGCAATATAGTATTTACAATAGTAATAAAGATCTAACCTTAATGTAGTTGGACTCTCATGTCGATCCGAATGGAATGAATCATCCTTTCCACGGAGTTCAATAAGTCAATGAATCATTTTTCGGCTAGCCCCAACCCTAGAACAAGGGAACTACTCACTCATACTTGTAGAACAAACAACAACAATAATATTGCAAACCATGATCAACTAAGAGATAGAGATTGAGAAAAAAAAAATACTTGAAACTCTATTAAGATTAACACTTAATCAATGGATGTTCCTGAGCAATAGTTCATAATCACCAAGAGTAAAAGTTGAGTCTTGAGTAAAAGAGAGAACTAATTCAAGCAATACTAACTAAATCCATACAAATAGCCTTGAAATAGTGTTTATATAGGAAATTATATTAAAACACTAATAAAACTCGGATTAGAAAACTCCGCGTCACGTCTATCGCACACTTGCTCGATTGGGCATCTTTGAGCTGAGCACTGCCTGATTGGGCAAAATGATTTTTCTCGACAATGCTGACAATTTGAGGTTGACCGATCGGGTAGCATTTGTACATACATCCGCCCGATGCGGCAATTATTTTTCTCTTGGCAATTTGCCCTTTTTCACTTGGCCCGATTGGGTTTTCTTCCTTCTTGCTCTAGCACGGTTGGGCATTATATCTAAACATCGCATTTTTCCAATTCAGTTGCAAATCTTGATACTCGAGCTTCCTGCTTCACGATATATGTTCTCAAGCCTTAGCAAAAATCCCTAAAAATCATTGAAACCATAGAAATACCCGAGTAACATTTATTTTGCTAATTCATAACTAATACAAGCTAAAATAGCTAACTTAGTCACAAATTCCAATCAAATATGAGCTACAATCATCGATAAAAACACAAAATATATGCACTTATCAAACTCCCCCAAGCTAAACTTTTGCTTGTCCTCAAGCAAATCATACCATCGAAGCACAAACTAGAGAGATTGAAACACAATTGAGAGATCACCTTCTAAGTCAAATAAACAAGCTCATCAAATAATATTACCCAATAACTTTAAAAACCTATTCAAAATAAGGTTAATAACCTTTTCAAGCCTCAGAACAAAACATGCAATAGTAATTCCAAACAAACCTCTTACTATGGGACCGCCCCTTAAACTCATGTAATACAATTAGTAGACCCTCACTTTAGTCCGTGCAACACTCATCAATCCTGTGTGTTAAGGGAAAGTGTTTCAGTCCAATGCTTCCAAACGGTGGAGTTCATACCATAGGCTTGTACCGCGACTCACTCTCCTCCTGTCATATCGGGGGTGAATTCGAGTCCAAACGGGGTTGTGATGTCGGCTTGGGTATGGGTAGGATAAAATTTGGCAAATGTAGCTAGAGGATCAATCAATTATAGAGCAATCGACATCCTAACTCCAAATAATCAACAATAAAGCATCACTCGAACATCAACAAATCAAAGCCAAACAACAACAACTACTAGACTTTCCTCTACATTTTTTATCTTCTCTTCTTCTCTTCTTTTCATTTTTTTTTCTTTTCTTTTGATCTTTCAATTATTGCTCATTTTTGTCATTTTCAAAGAGAGAAGAGGATACACAAAGTGTAATACTTGTGCAACGAAGCTCAACACAAGAAGAGTTACATACTCCAATCATAGCCATACCAAAATCAAGTAACCTAACATCATAAAATATCACATGTCTACCGACACATCACAATGTCTAGCTAAACAATTGCTCCACTAGTCTATGACTTGGTTTAACATTGTTTTTCTAGGCATTCGGCTTGTAAGGTGGTTCAATCAAGTGATTGTGAAATAAAGCTCAAAATGGGTTAACTGTGGAAAATTATGCACAAGGTAGGCAATTTGGCTAATATGGATTCATTCTACATGCTCATTCATACAACCCGATTAGGGCTGAAGGGAGAAAAAAGATTAAATTCCTTCTTGAAAAACTTGAACCTTCCCCCCAGTACTAGTTCTAGAATCATAAAACCATGAAAAGCGTACACATATACGAGTGACAAATATAGATGTGTCGGTCTCTAGGCTGAATACTCACCTGCTTTGTGTTTACGAACTGAACTACACAAAATTTTTGGGGAACCACCATCTTACCAATAACTGAAGAATCACAAGTGCAAGCATCTTATGAAACTTTAGAGGCCAAGAATCATTTTTACAACCAATATTGGTTAACGTGCTTTTTTCCATCATCATCATTGAAGGGTCATTTCTGTCATCATCAATCATTTTTTTTTCATTTTTGAATTTTTCGATGTATGCAGTATTTAAACATGTCCTAAATGCAAAAACACAAAACAAAACAAATACAAAAGAAAAATAAAATGAAATACAAAACGAAACCACATGAATGAAATTATGCCCTCCACAAAGATTAAACATGTCATTGTCCTCAATGAAGACATCAATATAGCACATAAGAGAGGGCAGGGGTGAAAGAAAAGGCTCATTGACAACACCCACTTAATGGGGTAAGAAGGGAACTGATCGGGATGCTGTCAGTCAAAATATTGGAAGATGGCGTTTGTTTTGTAGTGTGACTCTGCCACCTGTGACTCCATGTTGGATATCCTTGAGTCCATGGCAGTCATCCTAGAGTGCATGTCAGTCACCCTAGTCTCCATGCTCTCGAACCTCTCAATAAAACCCGGTGCAAGGTAACCATATGCTTGCAGGTGCGCCTCGGCATCCTGCTCCTTATCATCATCATTGCCCTCCTGTTGGCCCTCAGCTCCAACTACCTTCATGAATCCCTGGTTGGCCCGTCTTGCCCAAGATGTGCACCTCGGATTTGGGTGTACAATGTACTCCTCATCATTTACCAGCCAAGTGATGTTCCCATTTTCTATTGTAACCATGTGCATGCCCCGAAGGCCCACTAGATCCAGCATGTTAGAACCCGGAATAGACTTCAAGTAATCAAACCGAACCCCTAGGCACTCGGTAATGATGGTAATCATTCCACCACAATAGATAGTGCTTGGCTGGCCCCAGAACTTCTTAAGTCTATCAGCCATATGAACTCCGTAATGTAAAAGCATGCCAAAAGGCTGAATTTATTATCCATGAGGCCTTTGCGATTTGGGGTTGATACTGATGCCGCCCCGTAGTAGCGAGCCAGAGTTCCCCAACCATAAATTCGGGGGTGTAGCCATCCTCCGGGACACATGATCCTAAAGGCTATGATAACATCTCACTCAACGGGTCGTCTGTCAACTGATATGTGTAGTTCATGAGTTGGAACTGTAGGAGGTGGCGAGTCTCTTGGTAAATCTCTGTAACTGTATCAATGACGAAGCTTAGAAATTCCAGAGTCAGGCGATAGTAAGTGGGTTACCTAATGCTCAGGAAGTCACGCCATCCAAGGCGTGCGAAAAAGTGAAACCACATCCTCTAGTATACCGAGGGTGGTAGTTGCTTCCTCATCAATGAACCGGGTCGAGTGCATTTTCTTCCCGGTAAGCTCAATGTAACCCGTAGCTTGCTTCTTAGCCACGAACTGAATACCTAGTGTATCAAGCCTAAGCGGTGGAAATGTATTCTCCCAACCCTTTATCTTTGTGCCTAAAGTGGAGGCCATGATGCTCAAAGTAGCAACCGACAAAATCAACACAACCCTGAATCAACAACTAACTACACAAAGGTGGTCTTCAAACAACCAATAACAGTTAACAACCAAACAACTCTCGATGTAAAGCAAAACCAACAATCTCAATCAAGTCAATCTCATTCAACTCAATATCAAAACAATCACAAGAATTCCCAAATCATCAACACAACAACAAATTTTAGTTCAAGTTCATCCACTACTATAAAATTCTAACCAAAGTACTATCAATAACTAGCAAATACTACTAGGGACTAAAGCAATTAACCACTAATAATGCTTAATTGAAAAGAGAGTTGTAGTTTACACCTCAAAGGGTGAAAAGCCCCAAATTCGTAGTTGAAGTTGAGCTAAAAAGCCCAAGTTAGGGTTTTAGAGAGAGAAAGTTGTGATTTTGTGGTGGTTATGGTGGTAGGCTGATGGTAGGGTGATTAGGTGGTGATTTGGGTTGAAGGTTTTAGGTTTTTAGAGAAATAAAGGGAAGATTGAGAATGGGGGGCGGTAGGACTTGAAAAAGACGATGGCTGAAGTTTCTCGATTGAATTGCCTAAAGTTAATATCACAAAAATAGTACCGCTATATCGGGCACCGTTTGTTCTTGAGGTTGCCCGTTGACATATTAATTTCTCTCAGCATAACCGTTTTTCAAGAAAGCTCGATCAGGTAAATTTTCTTCTTGGGAAGGCCCGATCAGGCATAATCCACCCGTATGACATTCAACTTTCTTTCACTTTTTTTTTTTTTTTGAAAGCAATAAAAATGATTGGGTTGCCTCCAAAGAAGCACTCTTTTAAGGTCAAGAGCTCGACCTTTATTTCAACCAGTCAGAAGATAGAGGGGGGTCGGAGAGGGTGTAGGTGACCTCCTTCTCAATCGGTTATCCCACTTGTTAGACCTTTATTCTTTGTCAACTCACCAGGAATGACCGAAATTTCTAACTCCATACTTCCATCGCTCCGTTTGGAAAAACTTTAACAACTTTGAAAGTCCCGGACCATCTTGATTTCAATGTGCCCGGAAAGAGTATCAAATGGGAGTTAAATAGTAACACCAAATGACCTTCGTTGAACTCTCTATGATTGATGTTCTTATCATGCCACCTTTTTGTTCTTTCTTTTTAGATCTTGGTATTCTCACAGGATTCTAACCTGAACTCATCGAGCTCATTGAGGTCAAGTAATCTCTTTTCACTAGTGGCCTTCATATTATAATTGAGGGCCTTGATTGCCCCAAATGCTCTATGCTCCAACTCAGCCGGGAAATGACCAGAATTTCCATAAATCAATCTATATATGGAAATATATCGATAGGAGTCTTGAAAGCGATGCAGTATACCCATAGTGCATTATCGAGCTTGACAACCCAATCCTTTCTTGAACTTAAGATTGTTTTCTCTAATATGCTCTCTATTTCCCGTTTTGTCACCTCCAATTGGCCACTACTTTGGGGATGGTATCCAAGCCTCACATTTTGATTAACCACGTATTACTTCAATTGTGCTTTTAAACTTGCACTCGGTGAAGTGGGCACGACCATCACTAATCACAACTCTTGGGACTCCAAATTTCGGGAAGATGGTCTTCTTGAAGAACTTGGAAAGCATCCGATCATCATTGGTAGGACATGTTATTGCTTCCGACCACTAAGACACATAATTCACCGCTATGAGATTGTACTTGTTGTCACAAGATGATGGAAAAGGTCCCATGAAGTCAATACCCCAAACATCGAAAATCTTCACTTCTAGAATGTTGTTGAGTGGCATCTCATTTCTCTTTGATATATTGCCAGTTCTTTGAAACCGATCACAACTAGAGAGATGATTTTGAACATCCTTGAAGAGGTTTGGCCAATAAAAGCCCTATTGCAAGATCTTTGCGACAGTTTTTGGAGATACTAGCATGACCACCATAAGAAGAAGCATGGAAATGAAAGATGATACTCTCTATCACCTCGTTGGGAGCACATCTTCGGAAAAATACCAACACACCTCTTGGAGAGAAAAGGGTCAACCCAATAGTAATGCTTCACATTCGAGAAGAACTTCTTCTTTTGTTGGTAGCCTAAGTCGGGTGGAAGCTCACCTCCAGCAAGAAAGTTTCCAAAATCCACGTACCATAGAGTATTGATCCTATCAATTGCGAAAAAGTGATCATCCAGGAAAGAATCATCAATGCATAACTCTTCATCTTTACCGTCGAGTAACTCTTGTCGACGTCTAGAAAGGAGATACACTACAACATTCTCGTTACCCTTCTTATCTTGGATCTCACGGTCAAACTCTTGGAGGAGAAGGATCCATTGGATGAGTTGAGGTTTTGCATCCTTCTAGATCAAGAGGTACTTGATGGCGGCATGATCGGTGAAAATAGTTATCTGCAAGCCCACCAAATAGGACAGGAATTTCTCCATCACAAACACAACCACTAGCAACTCTTTCTTTGTAGTGGCATAATTGACTTTGGCTTCATCCTAGGTCCGACTTGTATAGTAGAGGGCATGGACCTTCTTGTCACGCCTTTTCCCCAATAAGACCCCCAAAAAAAGTGGCTAGCATCACACATGAGCTCAAAATGTAAGTTCCAATCTAGTGCTTGCATAATATGGTCCAAGATCAATGCTTTCTTCAACCTGTGAAAAGCTGCGAGACAATCTCCATCAAAGTTCCAATCTTTCATTAGTAGATTAGTGAGAGGTCTAGAAATCTTAGAAAAATCCTTAATAAACTACAGATAGAAAGCGGCGTGTCCTAGAAAACACCCTACTTCTTTGACGGAGGTGGGCATTGGCATTCTCTCAATGACATCAATTCGTCCACCTTGATCCCACTTTCCGACACTATGTGCCCCAAGACAATACCTTCCCTTACCATAAAGTTATATTTTTCCCAATCGAAAACAAGATTGACTTCCTCACATCACTACAATAGTTTAGACAAATTGGTTAAGCAATCATTAAAAGTAGTGCCATATATAGAAAAGTCATCCATAAATACTTCCACGGTTATCTCATTGAATTCATAAAATATAACCATCATGCATCGATGAAAAGTGGCAGGAGAATTACATAGACCAAAGGCATTCTCATATAAGCAAAAGTACCATATGTACATGTAAATATGGTTTTCTCTTGATCACTCGGATGGATATGAATTTGAAAGAAAGTGGAGTATCCATCTAAGTAACAAAAGAATGAATGCTAGCTAACCTCTCAAGCATTTAAACAATAAAAGGAAGGTGGAAAAGGTCTTTCAGGTTGCTTTGTTCAACTTTCTATAGTCAATGCACAATCTCCAGCAGTGACTGTTCTTGCGGGAATCAATTCATTACGTTTATTTCCAACAATAGTCATACCCCTTTTCCTAGGAACTACTTGTACATGACTAACCTATTCACTATCAGAGATAGGATAGATTATCCCTGCATCAAGTAGCTTGAAAATTGACTTCTTAACTACCTCTTTCATGTTCGGATTCAATCTTCACTGGTGCTCAATAGAAGGTTTATAGTTATCTTCCATGATTATCTTATGCATGCATAGGAAGGATTGATACCCTTCATGTCATCAATGGTGTATCCAATGACTTGTTGCTACGATCTAAGCACTCTAAGCAATTTTTCTATTACAACGTCACTTAGGCTCGCATTGACAATCACTGGATAAGTAGAGTTAGGTCCGAGAAATTCATACTTGAGAGTTGAAGGAAACGGTTTCAACTCTACCGTAGGAGCCTTGTCCTCCACAAATGGGGATGCTTGAGACTCGGGGTTGTTGACGCCAAAATAGTGTCCCCCAAACGACCCTATGACGATGAATAATCCACGGTATGGGTCCCGAAAACCTGTAATACACGAAATACTAAAAACCCGAAAATCCAAAAAAAAGTCAACCAAAGTCAAAAGGGCAAAATGGTCATTTCACCTCATCCTTGAAGCTTCTAGACCTCCCCTAGGATTCCCGGCCAAGGGAGTTAAAACCGTAACGGATGCATTAAACCAAGGGCCAGCGATATAGGTCCAAATCATTGCCCACCCAACGATTTGGCCTGTATTCGATACC
>ONZA01014040.1:67945-80285 GCA_900322205.1 Kewa caespitosa | reverse complement strand
CGTTAGGCCATGAAGCGATTAGATGGAAATTCGCTTGGTGTCTAGCGAATATGGAGATATTACATGGAAATTGAACCAAGTACCTGGGAGAAACGGCCATGAAAGCTCAACAGACAACGAATAGGAGGAAAATTCGCTCCAAAACCCAGTGAATATGTGTATATTTGTTGGATGCGAAGCAATATTGCCTATAATCGCTTTAAGTGCAGCGAATAAAGGCATATTCGCTGATGTTTGAACTTTCTCACGCGTTACGCTTTGGCTTTCCTTGGTGGGCAAGGTTAGAAGACGATCTAGAAGCCTCTAGGGTGTTGACTTTAGTTGACTTCAGTTTTTATCGATTCCCGTGCTAAAAAGTTCGAGAAAGATTCCCTAAGCTAGTTATCGTCATCGAGTTATGGGGGCGACACTATTTCGGTGTCAATACCATTGACTTTTTACATGTTGATAAAAGAAAAAAATAAGCATGTCCGCTTGTGTACATTACTTTATACTATGTGTTAAAATGTCTACGTATGTAGTTTGTTAATGTGAAGAGGATAAAGCTGTCAAACTGTTCTTCGATGTGCTATTTTGTTGTACATGGAGGTGGCAATCGCGCGGGGAGGATTGAATTTGAATCGGCGGGTAATAATGGGTTTGGATCAATTTGGGCCATGTTAGATTGGGTCAGGTTTGACTGAAATAGGCTTGGATGTTCTCGAATTATGAGTTAAACCAGGTCGGATTGGTTCGAGTTTCGGTTAGACCGGGTTTGTGTCAATTCAAATTGGAGTCTTATTAGGTTTGGTTATTTTAAAAATTGGGTCTTGTTTAGGGGTTTTCTGGGAAGTGGTCCCTTGAAACTCAAAGGGTCGAACTGCCAGTGAGTTGCTTGAGGAAGTGAGGAATCCGATGTCTCTCTTAGAAGATCTGAGGTGACCTGCAAAAGAGAAGAGGTGAAGTTCCCCTAGCGAGGTCCATAGATCGTTCCTCTGCTGCCAAAGTCAGTTTGGGATAACTAATGAGGCACTCGGCCACGTGAGAGGCCGATGTGCAAATAGAAAGTGTGATAAAGTACTTCGGACTCAGGCACTCAAGGAATAAATTCTGAGAGAGAAGCACAATGAATGCGTAATTGATGAGAGAATATTTTGTGTGTACCTTCTTGGAATGTGTTTAGTTCCCTTTTATAGGACCCTTGATCTTCCAAACCCTAGCTAGGGTTTGAGATTTATCCGGTAGGGAGGCGGCGCTCCACTGGGCCGGCCGGCTTTTGGGCACTTGCTTGCCCTAGCGCCTCCTTCCTCTTGTGGAAATTCCCACTCATGCCGAGCAAATGTGGAAAGGTTCTTCTAGGCGCCCTTCCTTCGCCATGGAGGGTCATGATCCTCCATGGGAAGGGATAGTATCTCGCGTTTGCTCTTGGTGAGCTGTGAATTAAGGAAAATGCCCCTTGAAAGGGCTGAGATCAACGGTCAAAATAAATATTTGGGAAAATGAGCCCAAACATTTGCCCCTTGGATTAGGTAGGACTTCGTCTTCCGAGGTCTGCCCTGATCCGAAATGTTCCTCGGTGCGTATTTCAGTGTGTCGCCCGTGGGAGGAGACCAGTGGACTGGGGGGAATTAATTGAGCACCACACATATCAGCCCTCCAATGCCTATAGTATTTTATCGTGTGGACCTTCTATAAATAGGCCTAACTTTCCTCATTTTACCCCTTCCTTGTTATTTCTAGAGAGAGAAACTTTCCCCCCTTAGAGAGAGAAAAAACCCAGAAATTCAAACTCCTCGTCTTTGTTTATTCAAGTACTTTGGAGCTTAATCTTCAAGTACTTTGGAGCTTAATCTTCAAGTACTTCATCTACTAATCTTCAAATACTTCGGCTTCAAATCCTCACCCCTTCGTTCAGAGTTTTAGTTCTTCCAGGTAATTTCTCATCCTCTCTTTGCATTTCATATTCCGAAGTCTTTCTTTTTCAACTATGTTTGGCCAATCCTCGAAGTCTGCATTTGGTAGCTCGGCCGGGGGGTATAGAGATTTCATGGGGGAAATCCAAAAACGGAAGGCCGAGTACTTTAGAGTCTTAGAGTTTATAGAGAACGAGATGGTAGCTTGCCACCTCACTAGGGGTGGCAATATCATAGATCAACCCCCTCTAAGCTTTTGCCCGGGATGGGGTTAAGCTGGATGCCGAGAAGTTGGAGTTGTTCGGGCAAGAATGGAGGGGCCTTTACGGCAACCCTAATCCGTTCAATCGCTCGTCGAAGTCAAAACCCACTTCAAGCCCAAAACGCACTTCGCCACCCCCTTCAGAGAGGCGTGAGACCCCTTATGGTGAGGTGCTTCCGAAGGGGGTAAGTCGCCTTCAGTTCTGGTGGGCTCGGCGGTTCGGGCGCAGGCTCAGCAATCACTGAAGAAAAAATCTATAGCCCAGAAGGGAACGGTTCATCCAAAGAGGTCCGTGAGAGAGGGGCCTCATGACGTCGGGAACGAGTCCTTGCCACCATCTGCTGGGCCTACCTCCCCTCCTCTCATGAGAGGCGAGGGGTTGTTTTTCCTGAAAATTGCAAGTGCACTTCGTCTCCTGGTAAGTTGATTTTATTGTTGTTTTTGTTGTCTTATATACTCGGGCTCCAGGGCTGGCAGTGAGCTCTTCGTCTTCCGGAGTAACAGTAGCGTGCCGACCTCCTTACCTCGTAGATCCTCGGGTGGTGATGGCTACAAAAGTATTGGGTTCGGATCCTCCGAAGAAGAATAAGAGATCGATAGAGGACATAAGATGCTGCTGGGTCATCCGCGATGATGAGTTGGCCTCGATGATGGGGACATTCGGCTCGTTGGCCGACGTGAAATTAATGAGGCTGTCGAAGAGCAACAGGGTAATGAGGCCACCGTAGTCCTGTATTACGGCGAGCAAACTAATGGGCGACGCAGGATTTCGGTTGCCTTTACACCCCTTCACCCTTTCCTTCTTGCAGGACTTCGGCCTTGCCCCTTACCAGTTGGCCCCGAACACCTGGATTATGATTACCTACTTCATCGCGGATTGTAAAGTCCACGGGGTGGCACCAACCGTGGGGTTGTGGATGGCCATCATGAAGGCCATCACCCCGAGCAACACTAACTAGGGTTTTTTCCATTTTATGGAAAAATCAGAGTACGTTGTGGGGCCTTCTCTCCCAGCTCGAATCATGGATGGAAGGAGAACTTTGTCTTTCTATAGGGCTTGAAGGACGAAGTGACGAAGGGAATCCCGTCGTGGAATGTGGCCAAGTCGTTGGGCTCGACTTTTGAGGCTAGGAGGGCTCGTCCCTCAAAACCTGACCTCGACGCCTGAAAGTTCTTTTGGTGGGAGGTCAAGAGGAGCATGCATGGATCGAAGACCCGAGTGAAGATGCCCCTGCACTGGCATTCGTCACAGAGGTGGTTGGAGGACAAGGACTTCCTCATCTTCATTAGGGTCATCAAGAAGTGGAGCCTGGGTACTCTTAGTGGCTTGTCTTGTTTAACTTGTGATTCCATGCCAGGTTACTGACTTACTGATCCTTCCTTTTGCAAAGGACGCCATGGAGACCCTCAAGGAGAACCGGGAGAGCAAAGACATCCAAGGGAAGACCTTGACCGCCGAGGTCCACGAAAGGATGGCTGAGGACCTGAAGCCTGTGGCAGAAGAGCTCCTCGATTTTGTAAGTGCTCGCCACTTCTTGCTTTCGTTTGCTACTTTGTCAGTCACTAACTTATCTCTTCTTTGCAGTCCGTACCGGTCAGAGTGCCCAAGAAGAAGAAGGCCTCCACATCGGCTGGGGGCAAGAGGTCGAGGGCCAGTTCCTCCAACCCCCACCCCATCCTCATATCTGACGAGGTGGACGATACAGTAGATGATTTGCTAGGAACCCCCAAGAAGAAGCCGCGTTCCGGGCCAAAGGAGAGAAGCTCGTCGACTGGGGGAGCTGCGGAGAGGGTCCCTCCTTCTGCTGAAGAGAAGGGCAAAGGCAAGGTCACTGAGGAGCATCCGTTGGAGAACTAGAGGTGGAAATCCTGAACGGGATGCCCCAACTTTTCCTGACTTTCTTTCGGCAAAGTAGGGAGGGGAAGACGAAGGTGGCGAACTATGCCATGCATCACTTCGTCCCCATCGAGGATGTCATCGCCATGGGGATGAACCCGTAGTTGTCTTGGACAGTCTCGCTGAAGTCGGCCCACTAGGTATGTTGTTCGTCTTCTATTGCTCTTTTTTTGTCTGCCGTTTCTTCACTGATGTTGGTCTTTCCCTAGGTCTACCTCTCCATGGTCTACTATAAATCGGTGAATGCCGATCTTTGAGCGCTGCTGAAGAACGCCGAGGGTTGCCTGGATGCCCAGGACAAGCTGCTCAAGAAGGCCCGTGGGGAGGCCGCAGCTGCCGAGAAGAAGGCTCGGGAGGAAGAGGTCGTCCAGCTGGGGGGTTCATCTGGAGAAGGCCGAGGCCAAGGCAAATCTGAAGAAGGCCAAGGCTGCTGAGGCCGACGTTTCCAAGAAGGTGGATGAGGTGGAGTCCCTTTGACAGGAGATGAAGGAGGTGGCCCGGAGGAGGAAAATCCAACTGGGAGAGGCCTACGAGGACGTCTTCGGCTCGGTCGATGGCTTCAAGGCAGTTTGGGCCACCCTGGTTGTGAACCAGGTCGAGGACGCCCAGAGTCTCGAGGTTGCCTAGGAGATGAGGGCCAAGTTGGAGAAGATCATGGCCTACAACCAAAGGCAGGTGTTCGAATCTTCCCCCTTTGCTGGTTCAGCCGACGTCATTGACGCCGGTCCTCGGTGCTCCTCTGGCAGGAAAGGATTCATGATGCGTCCTACGGACCAGTGTAACAAGGCTCTTCAAGCGGAGTCATCAGCGGCCGAGGATGACGAGGCCAAGCAGGAGTGCCGTCCAAGGTCGTCCAAGTAGGCCTCTCACTAAATACGAACATGATAATGTGTTGGCCTAACATGGTAATGAGTTGGCCTTACATGATAATATGTTGGCCTGCTCATCTTCCTTGTGATCTCCGAGGTTTTTCTTCGTCGGGTGAACACATGGTAATGGGCAGGCTGAAGTATTTTCTGAGTGGTCTCCTGGAGCCCGGTGGATCACCTACGTGGTAATGCGTAGGTTGCATTTTCGGATTTTTCTCGACTTTTTTCTTTTTGTGCCTCTCGGCTGTAATCTGTCGGGTTTTTCTCGTTTTACAATTTGAAGTTACTTTTTGTAATTTGTAACCAAGGCATTTTGCCTCATTTTAATTGAAAGGTGCTCTCTCTCTCTTCGTCAGTCGAGCTTGTTTTCCTTTCATGAAGTGCTTGTTTGAGTAAAAGTTGAACTGAGATGTTCGTTTTAGGCCTACCTTAGATTGTCATCCCTTAGCTATGCCCCCACTCAAACAAATACAATTGTTGCCCGAAGTCGGACGAACTATGTTCATTTCGTATTGACTTAGGGGAGGGTTATGTCCCCAAATTATGCCCTCGGGGTGGGACTTTTTGATCGAACTAACTTGGAAAATCGGGATGTTTGTTTATCGTTATATTCATTGTTTGACCTTTTTTTACAGTTCGTATATTTGCCCTCGTGGCGGGGTATTATTCTTGAAGTGATCCTCGTGGTAGGACCTCGTTTAGTGCTGTCTGCGAATTTGACAAGCCAAAAGACAACTTTATGGAACAAACTTTTTATTCCTGGCTGTTAACGGGTGCCGACCCCGAGGTAACTTCCAAGCTAAGTTCCTCGTATGTGAAATAATAGAGGCTCTTTGGGGGTGCCCACCCCTTAGGGAGAAAATAGAATGAGCCACATGCAGCTCATATATAAAATTTGAGTAGGTTGTTAACATTCTAGGTTCTCGGGATCAGGCGCCCATCCATTGCTTCGAGGCGGTAAGTTTTGGTCCCTACGACTTCGGAAACCTTGTAGGGACCCTCCCAATTCAGCATCAACTTTTTCCGTCTTCGTTCAGCCTTCCTACGGACTCCATTTTTTGAAGTACGAGGTCTCCCACATGGAGTCTTCTGATCTTAACTCGGTGGTTGAATGCGCGGGTCATTTTCAGCTTGTATACTTCTGCTTGTAAGAGGGCGTCACCCCTGACTGCGGAAGGCAGGTCTAGCTGGTACCTCAGTTTCTCTGAGTTCTTTTCTTCATCGAATTGCTCCACTCTCGGACTTCCTTTCAAGACCTCAATCGGTATGACTGCTTCTGAATCGTAAACCAGGTTGAATGGGGTTTCTCCCGTAATGGCTTTTTCTGTGGTTCTTGTGGCCCAAAGTACTTCAATCAGTTTTTCTGCCCATAGTCCCCTGCCTCTGTCTAGCTTTTTCTTGATCCCCGTGACCAAGGTTTTATTACTGGATTTCACATGTTCGTTGGTCTAGGGCTGAGCTAGTGCTGTGAAGATGGCTTTCACCCCGCGTTCTTCTAACCAGTCGGTTAGGTTCGGGGTATCAAATTGTCTTCCGTTGTCGAAGATGATCTTCCGAGGTGCCCCGAACCGTGTGAGAATATTTTGCAAGATGAACTTTCTCACGTCGGCTATGGTGGTGCTCTTTACAGCTCAAGCTTCTACCCACTTTGTAAAGTAATCTACTGCCACTATGATGAACTTACCAATGGCAGGTGGGAAGGGTCCCAAGATGTCCATGCCCCCACTGATGGAAGGGTAAGGGGGCTAGGATGGGAGTGAGTTTGGCAGCAGGGAGCCGGGGTATGGGAGCGAGGTATTGGCAGTTTTCACACTTCTGTGTCTCTTTGGATGGTAGGCCAGTAGAATCCCAGACGGAGTACTTTGTGTACGATCGTCCGGGCTCCCTGATGAGCTCCGTAGGTGCCATAGTGCATTTCTCATAAGATTTTATCTCCTTCGCTGTGAGGTACGCACTTCAAGAAGGGGTGAGTGAAGCTCTTCTTGTACAGCGTTTCGTTCTCAAGGACGAACCACTTGGCTTTATTCTTCATCTTCTGGGCATCTTTCACCCCCTTAGGTAAAATTTCATCTCGCAGGTATGAGATAATGGGGT
The DNA here is from genome assembly GCA_900322205.1 of Kewa caespitosa. NCBI lineage: Eukaryota > Viridiplantae > Streptophyta > Magnoliopsida > Caryophyllales > Kewaceae > Kewa > Kewa caespitosa. The sequence goes on along the minus strand of ONZA01014040.1, from coordinate 73,271 downwards.
CCATCCAACCGTTAGATCGGTCCAGCACATTGATGGTTACACTCCCTTCAATGCTGTGTCTCTCAATTTCTTCCCTAAAGATGTTCCGGTGTAGGCCTCCAACAGACGAACCGGCCAATCTTGCTAGAGCATCAGCATGATAGTTCTTCGATCTGGGGATGTATTTTATGGTCACTTCTTCGAGGCCTTCCATCACTTCATTTATTTTCGCAAGGTAGGCTTTCATTCCCTCGCCCCTAGCTTCGTAGCTCCCGTCGACCTGGGAAACTACCAGCTGCGAGTCCATCTGGACTTGAATCTTTCGGGCGCCCGGAGCACGGGCGAGGGTTAGTCCGGCGAGGAATGCTTCCTACTCGGCCTCGTTGTTCGAGGCTTGGAATTTGAACCTTACTGCATATTCGAACAAATCTCCTTCGGGGGATGAGATTACTATTCTTGCTCCGCTGCCCACTTTATAGCACGATCCGTCGACACTTACGGACCAATGGTCAACCCAGGCCTTTGGGACGTGGTCCGAAGGCGTCAACTAGGCAACGAAGTCTGCCAAGGATTGGCTCTTGATTTCCCTTCGGGGTTCGTAAGCAATATTGTAGTAGGTGAGTTCTTGAGACCACACCTGGATTCTCCCTGCGGATTCCAATCTACCAAGCAACTTTTTCAAAGGCTGGTTAGTAAGAACCACGATTTGGTGCTCCTGGAAGTAAGGCCTCAGTTTCCTCGAGCTGATGAGGACTCCAAGGGCGAATTTTTCCGGGGTGGTGTACCTAAATTCTGCTCCACTTAGGACATGGATGGTAAAGTACATCGGTTCTTGCACCTTGTTTTCTTCTCGTACCAGTACGGAGGCGACGACTCATTCTGATACGTCGAGGTAGAGGAACAAGCGCTCTTTTGGCTTTGGGAAGGAGATCCGGGGTAGGCTGCCAAGGTATGTTATAAAACTTTCCGAAGGCTTCCTGGGCTTCCTGCCCCTATTCGAACTTGACTCCTTTCCTCAATGTTTTAAAAAAGGGGGCGCACTTGTCAGCCGACTTGGATAAATAGCGGTTCAGGGCCGCAATGCATCCGGTGAGCTTTTGGACATCCCGAATGCACTTCTAAGATTCCATTTCCTAGACGGCTTGTATCTTTTCAGGGTTAGCATCGATTCCCCTTTCGCTGACCACGAATTCCGAGGAATGTTCCAACCCGTACTCTGAACACACAATTTCTGGGATTTAACTTCATTTGATATCTCCTGAGGGTTTCGAAGGTCTCCCTCAGGTCGTCCACAAGGTTGGACGACTTGACGCTCTTCATGATCAGATCGTCAACATAGGCTTCCAGTTCCTGCCGATCTGGTTCTTGAAGACTTTTTGCACCAGTCGTTGGAACATAGCCCTTGCGTTCTTTAGGCCGAACGACATCATCTTGTAGCAAAAGACTATTTCGTCAGTGATGAAAGCTGTAGAGCTGATCTTTCTTGCTCATGAAGACCTGGTGGTATCCTGAGAAGGCGTCCATGAAGCTGAGTAGGTCGTGGCCGCTAGTGGAATCGACCAACCTTTCAACTCGGGGAAGCAGAAAATGGTCTTTTGGGCAAGCTTTGTAAAGTTCGGTGTAATCTACGCACATCCTCCATGCCCCATTCGCCTTTTTGACCATCACCACGTTAGCCAGCCACTTCGGATACTTGCACTCCTTGATGAAACCTACTTCTAGGAGTTTTTACACTTCCTTAGCAGCGACTTTACTTCGTTCTTTCCCCGAGATGCCTCTTCTTTTGTTTCACCGGTTTCAACTTTGGATTGACGCCGAGGTTATGCTCCATGAGCTGTCTGCTGATTCTGGGCATCTCATCGGGGCCGAAAGGGAATACGTCTTGGTATTCTTGGAGAAGCTCGGAGAGGTCAGATGTAGTGGTCTCGTCAAGATCATCACCAAGGTATGTGACGCGCTGGGGTGAGAAGCGTCTAAGATGACCTCCACTTTTCCTTCCGAGGGCTTGGTTCTCTCCCGCTCTTCAATTATGGCGTCAAGTACTTTAGATGAAGGGGTGTCTATCATTAGGCACTGGATCTCTTTCCTTTCATTTTTTGGCTTGACTTCGGGAGGGGTTGCTACTTCGTGAACAACGTTTTCTCTTTTCCTCTTCTTTGACTCCGGTCCATGGCTGGACAAGGGGAGTTCCTTCTTCTCCAGGGAGCCCTTGTTGAGACATTGAACGTAGCAAGATCGGGCAGTTTTCTGGTCTTCGTACACCTTGCCCACTTCGCCGTAATCTCAGTGGAATTTCATTGTTAATAGCACCATGCCGATGTGTGCATTAATTTTGTTGAGGGATGATCGTCCCAGTAGAACATTGTATGTCAAGGGCACCTTGACCACTAAGAATTCGGAAACGATGCGCCTTGCTTCGTTCTTTGATCCTACTCTGAGAGGTAGCTGTATGCTTTCCACCGGGATGACCTGATTTCCCCCGAAGCTGACCACGGGGTGGCTAATAGGTGTGACCTTCTCAGCAGAGTAGCCGAGGTCTTTGAGACATCCGTAGGTGATGACATCTACTGAGATTCCGGCATCTACAAGTACCCTTTTTACAAGGGTGCTCGCAACTTTGACGTCTATGACCAGTGGATCATCGTGAGGATATTCCAGTGGACGGGCATCAGATTCATCAAAGTAGATGGGTTTCTCGAATTTGGGAACTTCCTCGACCAACAGGATTTGATCGAGGGACATTAGATGAGCTCGTCTTGCCTTACTGAGACTTCCTATAGCCGGACCACCCGAGATGAAGCTCTCTCCTTCCCCTGGTCCGGTGTTACGGAGGTCGTGGCGATACTCTTTAGAAATGAGTTAATCTTTCCTTCTTTGGCTAGGGCTTCGAGGTGGCTGCCGAGCTCCCTGCATTACCTCGTGCTGTGCCCATTGGCTTTATGGTAGTGGCAGAAGAAATAACTTTTGTTGTTTTCCTTCATGGGGGTTGGGTTGGGAAGCGTTTTGGGGTTTATTTTTGCCAGCACCTCTTCCTGATTGCAGTTCAGGATTTTGTTAACCGTCGGGCTTCCAGGGGACTTTTTGTCGAATCATGTATTTGCCCCCACTTTACCCTCCTTGGCACAGGTCGTGACGCCCTTCTTGAATTATGGCTTTTTGACATTTAACGTCTCTGCCCGTCTCTTTTTATGCTTCCCGTGCCACGGACTTTGGCTTTCCCTAAACTTGTCAACGCGGTAATTGCCTATGATCATATCTCTTCCCGATCTCTCCCAGGCGGTGAAGACTTTGGAAGAATAGGCTCGGACATAGCCTAGGGTCAGTTTTTGTTCTTGGAGCTTCATGTGCTCAAAGTCTTGGAGGATCTCACTGCCTCAGATGATGCCTTTGATGTATGTTGTGCAAGCAATGACGGGATCTAACTTGGTTATCTCTAGGCATTCGTCATTGAACCTCTTGTCATAGTCTTTCATGAACTCGTTCTTCCCTTGCGTGATATTGGAGATCCTCAGAGCATTTCTCCGTTTTTTTTGCAAGTCATGAAGTTCTCCATGAATATTCCTCAGAGTTCTTCATAGCTATGCACGCTGTTGTAGGGTAAGTGGGTCATCCACGTCAGTGCCTGTCCTTCCAATGTCCCAATGAAATGTTGACACATGGTAGTGTCATTTCGGATCTAGGTCATCATGGCTACGTCTCAGGATGTGCTCCTTCGGAGACATGGTGCCATTGTAATTCTTGATCTTTCCTATCCTGGTGTTGAAGCTGATAGGGTATTCCATGATCTCCTCGTTGAAGGGGACCCGCATATTGAGATCCGAAGTATCTCCCGAGTTGGAGTACTTTCTAGAAGGTTCGTAATTGCCTCCTAGGGATCTGCCATACTTCTTTTTCTTCCGCTCTTCTTTCTCCTTCTCAGCTTCTTGGAACCTCAGGAAGTGTCTGAGGTTGTTCGTCTCTTCCTTGTTAGCCTTTCTAGCTCTTTCCCTCCTGATTCTGTCGAGCTCGTGACGTAGGTCGGAGTCAGCCTTCCCCAAAATCCCTAAGGATTGGTAGCTCTTGTGAGCCGAATTCTTACCTTAGGACGAGAATGGGACGATCCAGATTCGCTGAACTGGAAAGGAGAAGATTTGAGGACCCGAGTGGGCTTCGAGGCGTTATGCCCCAGTGGGACTGGGGATATCGTTTGAAGGAATCTTTTCCGCTTCGTCGTGATCCTTGCTCCCCCAGATTGTATCCCATAGGGTAATGCACATCTTCTTCATATCTCCTATGATGTTGGCTTGGAATTCGGCAAGCTCTTCCTTGGTTACTGGTTCCGGAAGAGGAGGGTTCCTCCTTGACGAATCGGTAGAGATTGAATTATGGTGCGACATATCTTGGATTGGTGAAGGTATTTGGAAGTGTTTACTGTTCCTTAGTCTCATGCAACTCCTGATTAACCACTCCCCACAGACGGCGCCAAATGTTTCGGGATTTTTCTGGGGGTCGAAGTGGTCCCTTGAAACTCAAAGGGTCGAACTGCCAGCGAGTTGCTTGAGGAAGTGAGGAATCCGAGGTCTCTCTTAGAATATGTGAGGTGACTTGCAAAAGAGAATAGGTGAACTGCACCTGGCGAGGTCTAGGGATTATTCCTCAGATGCCCAAGTCAGTTCGGGATAACTGATGAGGTACTCGGCCACGTGAGAGGCCGAGGGGCAAATAGAAAGCGTGATGAAGTACTTCAGACTCAAGCACTCAAGAAATAAGAGCTGAGAGAAAAGCACAATGAATGCATAATTAATGAGATAATATTTTGTGTATACATTCTTGGAATGTGTGTAGGTCCCTTTTATAGGACCCTGGATCTTCCAAACCTTGGCTAGGGTTTGAGATTTATCCGGTAGGGAGGCGGCGCTCCATTGGGTCGGCCTACTTTTGGGCCCTTGCTTGCCCTAGCGCCTCCTTCACCTTGTGGAAATGCCCACTTATACCGAGCAAATGTGGAAAGGTTCTTCTAGGCGCCCTTCTTTCACCGTGGAGGGTCATGATCCTCCATGGGAAGGGACGGGATCTCGTATTTGCTCTTGGCAAGCTGTGAAGTGACGAAAATTCCCCTTGAATAGGCTTAGGTCAGCGGTCAAAATAAATGCTTGGGAAAATGGGCCCAAACAGGTCTATTAAGCGACTATACTAATTTTCATTTTGCGTAACTTCTTACATTTTTTTTATATAAAATAAAATCTTGAACTCTAAGACTAATAATAATAATAATAAATAATAATAATAATAATAATAATAATAATAATAATAATGATAATAATAATAATAATAATAATAATTATAATAATAATAATAATAATAATAA
>ONZA01014037.1:4171-16119 GCA_900322205.1 Kewa caespitosa | reverse complement strand
TCAACACTTCCCCTCAAGATGGGTGTGCAGAAAACACCCATCTTGGATAGCAACATCTTCTGTTGATTAGCATACAAAACTTTGGTGAAGACATCAACTACCTGAGCTCCAGTAGGAACAAAAGAAGGAGAAATGGTTCCATCTTTGATTTTGTCACGTACAAAATGACAGTCTACCTCTATATGTTTGGTTCTTTCATAGAATACTGGGTTTATTGCTATGTACAAAGTTGCTTGGTTGTCACATTTCAAAGCTGTTGTTGGAAGATAAGCTAGACCAAGATCCTTTAGAAAACTATTGAGCCAAGTTACTTCACATGTTGTATATGCCGTGAACCTGTATTCAGCTTCTGCACAAGAACGAGCCACCACTTGTTGTTTCTTGGATTTCCATGAAATTGGTGAGGAACCTAGAAGAATACAATATCCAAAAGTTGTTCTCCTTGAAATTGGACAACTTGCCCAATCTGAGTCATAATATGCTGTCAATTTTGCTGCCGAATAATGAGCCATTAGAATTCCTTGATCTGAGGTACCACTGATATATCTGAGGAGATGAATAGCTGCTGTTAAATGCTCTTCAGTTGGAGAAGTCAGGAATTGACTTAATAGCTGGATAGTGAAGCTGATGTCAAGCATGGTAAAATTCAAATTGATCAGCTTGCCAATAATTGTTCTGTAATAATCAGCATTTGACAAAGGAACCCCAAAAATGTCTAGCTTTACATGTGGATCCACACGCAACTTTCTAGGCTTGCAGTTCATCGAACCAGTTTCTTTCAATAGATCATTTATGTATTTCTTTTGTGAGACAAATATGCCTTGTTTACACTTCTCAATCTCAAGACCAAGAAAATATCTCAGACTTCCCATGTCTTTCATATGAAATTGTAAGCTAAGGAAAACCTTTAGATTATCAACTTCCTTTGCATCATCTCCAGTGATGATCATATCATCAACATATATAACAATTGCTGTAAAACTAACTTCTTGTGTTCTCTTAGTAAACAAAGAATGATCTGCTTTGGACTGGACATAACCAAACAGAAAGAGGGCACTAGACAATTTTGAAAACCATTGTCTAGGAGCTTGCTTAAGTCCATATAAAGACTTAAGAAGTTTGCATACTTCATCATATTTCTCCCCCTGTCTAGTCACCTGCTTACTTGGGCTAGCATACCCTTTAGGTAAAGCCATATAGACCTCTTCATGTAAATCACCATGAAGAAAGGCGTTTGACACATGCATTTGTGTCATATCCGAACCATTGATTGCAGCTATGGCCAACAAAGCTTTGACAGTTGTCATTTTGGCAACTAGAGAAAAAGTTTCTATATAATCAATGCCCTGCCTTTGTCCACAACCCTGTATACTAGCCTTGCTTTGTGTTTAAGAATGGTGCCATGAGGGTTAAATTTTGTTTCGTATAGCCATTTGCATCATATGGCTTTTCTTTCAGGAGGAAGATCTGTGAGAACCCAGGTATTGTTCTCCTCTAGAGCTTTAAGCTCTAAGTCCATAGCATGACACCATTTGGATTCTTCTACAGCTTCTTCAAAGGTGATAGGATCAGTATAGGTTGTGAGAGCAGTGATGAAAGCATATTCCACATAGGTAGCTGTCACATGATTAACCATCATATGAGAGATATCTGAAATGGTTGTGACAGATATAAAGTCATTTAACCATGCTGGTGGTTTACTATGTCTTGGGGATTTTCTAGGAACATGTTGAGGTTGGTCATTGTTTTGTTGTTCAGGTTGTATTTGAGTTATCATTTTGTAAGTCAGGTTGTGTTGTGGTATTTTGGTTAGTAACTTGAACTGGTGCATTAGAAAGGTTAGGAAGTGGAGAGGGAGGCAAAGGAACATGTTGTGTTTGAAAAATGGGATCATCACACCAGGTAGTTTGAGGAGGTAAAGGAACATGTAAGGGTTTCAAGAATTGGTCTTTGCTATCAGGGTGAAAAGGAAAGATATGTTCTTGAAATTTCACATCTCTTGACACAAAAGTGGTCTTGGTATTGAGGTTATATAGCTTATAACCTTTCTGAGTTAATGGATATCCCAAAAACACACATGGTACCCCTTTGGGACTAAATTTATTTGGATCCAAGTGAGGGTTTGAAGCAGAAGCTAGACATCCAAACACCCTCATGTGAACATAGGTCGGTGGTTTCTGAAATAGCATCTCATAAGGTGTTTTGTTGCCTAGGACAGTTGATAGAATTCTATTGATTATGTAAGTTGCAGTCTGAACACAATCTCCACAAAAGGACAAAGGAACACCACATTGAAACTTAAAGCTCTTGCCATTATAATTAGGTTTCTATATTTTCTCTCTACCCTTCCATTTTGTTGTGGCCTGCGTGTTATTGAGGTTTGATGGATAAAACCCAAGATGTTGAAAACTTCTTGACATGGAGTACTATCAAACTCCAGAGCATTGTCTGTTCTCAGAATCTTGACTACTTTCTGAAACTGGTTTGAGATAAAGTTCATAAAAATTCTGAATACTTCAAGTGCCTGTGACTTAGCCTTGATTAGATAGGTCCATGTTGCTTTGTTGTAGTCATCTACCAGGGTGACAAAATATTTGTAGCCTTTCTGTGTAGTTGCTCTATATGGATCCCAAATGTCCATATGTACCAAGTGAAAAGGTTATGAAATTCTTGTATCACTTAGTTGATAAGGAGATTTTGGAAATTTAGCTAGAGGACACACCACACACACTGTATCACGATGATTTCTTCCAGTAACATGTAACTCTTCCACAAACTTCAATCCATTATCAGACACATATCCCAGCCTTTTATGACATAATTCATATGGATCTTTAACATAGGACTTGGTGTGACACACAGATGGTTAGTTTTTATCTATACTAGCAGCATTAGATGTAGATAACACCTTATTCACTAAGTCATGACTTAATGGATCATTAACCAAGTAATAAAAGCCTCCATTCTTTCTTCCATTGTCAATAAACTTGCTTGTTTTGTAGTCTTGAATCAAGCAAAGTTTTGATAGAACACTACGTTGCAACTAGATTGTTTTGCAAGCTTAGGAACACACAACAAATTATACTTGAAAGTAGGCACACATAACTCATCATACAGACACAATCCATTTTTCAACTTCAGATTGCCTTTGTCTGTGATACTTGTTGTCTGGCTATTACGAAAATTTATCTGCATTCTCTGTGTCATGGATTTGTGTTCAACTAAGTGTGCATTTCTATGTGTCATATGATCAGTGGCACCTGAATCAAGAATCCAATCATCTATTTTATCAGTTAAAGCACTACAACAGACTATACCTTCAAAGTTTTGCTCCAACTCTCCATCATGATGCTCAGAAAATTCAGAGTTTGAAGTTTGTGGCATCATCTTCAGAAACTGTTCAAACTGCTCTTGCGTGAAAACTATATTTCCCGTGCCTTCATCTGACTGCATCATTGTGCTTGTCTCAACATGTGCAGCAGTTATGTAGCCTTCTTGATTTTCTTTCCCTCTACTCCTGAAGCCTTGGCTCATCACCTAATTCTGTGGTTTATATGTAGGCCTTTGACCAAACTGATTCCTATTTTGATTGTTCTTCTTGAACTTGGGATGCCCTGGTGGGTAATTACCAGTAATCTCCCAGCATCTCTCTCTAATATGCCCATTTTTCCCACATTTTGTGCATTTTGTCACATCACTACCTCTACTGTACAAAGGAGTAGGTTCAAGTTGAATCTTGCTTAGTTCTAAGAATTCTCTTTGAGATTCTTCTTGTTGCAGATAAGAGTATGCTAAATCAACAGATGGTAAAGGGTTCATCATGAGCAATTGACTTCTATGTGCAGCAAAATCTTCATCTAAACCATTCAAGAACTCAGACAACCTTTTCTTTCCTTTTGTTTCCTCAAACACTCTAGATATGCCTTCATTTCTTCAGTCAGGTTTGTGAGTCTTGGCAACTCACTCAAGGAATCAATCTCTTCCCAGTCTTCCTTTTGTTTCCTCAAACACTCTAGATATGCCTTCATTTCTTCAGTCAGGTTTGTGAGTCTTGGCAACTCAATCAAGGAATCAATCTCTTCCAAAACACCCTTCATCTTGGTGTAGTACACATTTAGCTTCCTTTTACTCTATTTTGTTTAATGCACATCTTTAAAAAGTTTATACTTCCTAGACCCATTGCTAACTGAGAACATCTTCTCTAGTTCTTTTCATATCTCAGCAACACTTGTTGTATACAAGATTGATGATCTTATTAAATCAAAAACTTACTTCATTATCCATGTAATCACCAAATCATTACATGTATCCCATTGCTCACTTTTTACTGGATCATCAACTGGTATAGGCACAGTATCTCGAATGAAACCAAGCTTTTTCTTGGTTGACAATGCAATCTCCACGTTTCTTCTCCATGATCGATAGTTCGAGTCCCCTTCAAGCTTCTCAGGTATTGGCAACGAACTTGGACCATCTGATGGATGAATGAAAAGAGGACTTTGAGTATTTGTTGTCATCTTTGAAGTATCTTGATGTTTTGACGCTTGTATCTACGCCTTCTTCTCTGGATTTCTCACGATTTCACACTAGATTTCTTGGCAGAATTGGTCTGATACCATGTTAACTTTCTTACCACAAAATTGGATATTAAGATGAGGAAATGACAAAGAGATTAGGAGAGGATATAGTGATTTATTATGTTACTCAATCAACTCAAAGAATGAGAGAGATCCAGGGTCTATTTATATACAATTAGGTCGTTCCCTTTCAATCACATTCTAACAACCTATGCTACTGTACGAACAACAAGTAACAGAAATAGCATACACAACAAACTAACTAACTGTTAGTCTACAACACACTCTTCAACATAGACACGTAGAAAAATGAGAGGTGTGGTTCACATGCACTCTCACTATTACTCTATATATTATCGACAAAAGGTTTTTATTACAGAAAATGGAAAAATCTTTGAGTGACGGCTCAAAATAAAAAATAGGACACTCTGTAGAGAACGGAGGGAGTATTAGGTGCCAAAAGTAAATGGCAATTTTGTTCTAAAGTTGAATGAAAAAAAAATATACAACACTATTGTTAAATGAAAAAAAAAAGTACATGCCCTTTTTATTTATTTATTTAATCTTTCAACATACTAAATGCTCACTTAAAAAGCCTAATTTATCAAGCACTTCCACAAACTCTCATGGTAATTGGTAGTCAAACACACACTCTTACAACATGCTATATGTCATATGCTAAATGCTAACTTCCAAATAGTGCCTATCAACAGGTTGCACAACAGTGAAACTTGAACCAACATAAGTGACCTCCAAATCCATCAAGTGAAGAGCCTTGAGTTCCTTTGGTTGAGATACCTTTGTAGACTTTGATAACTCGAACGCTCATCACAAACATACAACCTGGATTATAGAAATAGTCTTCTTTCCATTCATAGAGCTTCTCATCAGTACAGGCAGAAACTTACAGTTTGTAGCCCCGCTTGTGCGGTTACGGAAGGGATAAATGCGCTTTGCGAGGACAAATGCGCTTTGCAAGATTATTGTTGGCACCTTAGATATTGTCATGCATCAATGCTTACCTCAAAGTTGGAGTTGGAGGCACACATCTTAGGGAAAAGAGTCAACCTCAGGATTACAAACTGGGGGGGCGTAATCTTAAAATCTTCATAGTGGTTGGACAAAGCCTCGGCAGCTTAACTTCTCCAGCACACTTGCATCTTCTTATACGTGATAGCTTTACTGAATTGGCAAAGGCCGCCATTGAGAAAGAGGATTCACCAAAATCAATTCTAAATTATCTCTTTCCTTTTCTATCAAGGCCCAAGTCCCATGTTACCCAAAAGTTTCTTATGATCTCATGAAGTTGGTAAACTATTGAGCAAAAGCTTCATTATGGTTGTGCAATTTGATTGCACAAGCACTTAGTTGAGGTTTTAAAAGAGGGCTTACTCACTAAACAGACTTTCATCACAACTAGAACTAGGTAAACCAAATGAAAGAAATTTGGCTCTTTTCTCATATAACTCATGAGCAGGTTTCAACTTCCCTTGTTTGAAATATCCATTGCCTTCTCCAGTCTTTCAGGAATTTTACATGAAAGAATATCTAATCTTGCTCTTCCTGAATCATGACATGTTTGACCAACTCTTCTTCATCCTCACTATGATCATCAAGAAAAGTAGATGTTGATTTCATCTTGTTTGTATATGCTAAGAAGGTTTACTGAAGATTATGAACGTAAAGAGAGAGAGGGAGATTGTCTTTGATATAGATTTTCTCCTTAATCTTTATTGAATGATCATTAGCTACTTATATAGGAAGTAACTATCCAGAGTTTAGAGAAAGAAGCTGAGCAGATACATACAAAGACTCAGTAACTAACTAACTAACTCTAAAAAACTAACAGACTAACTACCAAAAACAGTTATTGCAACTGAAGTCTGTTATTACAACAAGTAACTAGCCAGCTCCCTTCAATAGTCCGCCTCAAGTGGGATGGGATTGAGAATCAAGAGCTCCCAACTTGAACAAAAGCTTCTGATGTTGAATGACAAGAAGAATTTTTGTGAAAACATCTGCAACCTGTTCTGTAGTACTAAAAAGTGAAGGAGAGATCACTTCATCAGCAATTTTGTCCCTAACAAAATGACAATCAACTTCTATATGCTTTGTCCTTTCATGAAAAACAGGATTTGCAGCTATGTATAAAGCAGCTTGATTATCACGTTTCGAAGTTGTTGGTTCATTATGATTGATTCCCAGATCCTTCAGCAAAGAGAATAGCCAGGTCACCTCACATGTAGTTAGAGCCATTGCTCTATATCAGCTTCTGCTGAAAATCTAGCAACAACAGGTTGTTTTTAGACTTCCAAGAAATAGGAGAAGATCCCAGTAAGATACAAAACCGTGTTGTAGACCTTTTGGACATGGGACACCCTGCCCAATTTGAGTCACATTATGCTAGAAGTTTGGTGGAAGATTCATTAGCTAGTAAAATCCCTTGAGTTGGACAAAGCTTCAAATATTTGATGACCCCTTTTAATGTCTGCATATGAACTGTGGTTGGATGTGTCATAAATTGACTCAACACTTGAACACTGAAGGAGATATCAGGTCTTGTAATGCACAAATAGAGTAACTTCCCAACCAGTTTTCTATATTCATCACCGGAAGAAAGTGGATCTCCAGTTTGTTCTGTCAACTTCAAATGAGAATCCATTGGAACTCTCAAAGGTCTAGCTTTTGAAAGACCAGCCTCTTGGATCAAGTCTAGAGCATATTTGTTTTGAGAAATGAAAATTCCTTGAACAGTTTTTGAGATTTCAAGACCTAGGAAATATCTCAGCTCCCCTAGATCCTTCATATGAAACTCCTTGCTCAGCAAGAATTTGAGATGATTAATAAACTCACTGCAATTCCCAGCTATCAAAAGGTCATCAACATACACAAGTATTGCTGTAAAAGATTCACCTTGCTTTCTAGTAAACAAAGAGTAGTCAGCTCTAGATTGTGTGAACCCAAATTCAATTAAAACATTGGATAGATTTGCAAACCATTTTCTTGGTGCTTCTTTAAGTCCATAAAGAGACTTGAGTAATTTGCATACATGTTGACCTGAAATAGAATGTGAAGTGTACTTCTGACCATTAGTACATCTGATAGGTAAGCCAGCTCCCTCATACCCCAAATGCACCTTCATATACACTTCTTCTAACAAATCCCCATGTAGAAAAGCATTGATGACATCCATTTGACATGTCTCCTACCCTTGGATAGAAGCAACTGCTAGTAAAGTCCTTACAGTTGTCATTTTTGCTACAGGAGAAAAAGTTTCATTAAAATCTACACCAGTCTTCTGTCTATTTCCCAAAGCAATTATTCTTGCTTTCAGTTTATTTACTGTACCATCAGGATTAACCTTGACCTTATACAGCCACATAGATTCAATGGCCTTCTTTCCTGCAGGAAGAGAAGCCAGCTCCCATGTACCACTATCCTCCAAAGCCTTCAATTCAATGTTCATAGCATCACACCACCTTTGATCTTTCACAACCTCGTGAAAAGAAGCAGGCTCTTTGTAAGAAGTGATGTTGGCAAGAAAACAAGAGAAGATAGGATCAAAAGAAGCAATAGCTAAGTTGACAATAGGAGAGTAGGTTTCAGGATTATGAAAACTAAGATTTGAGGAGACATGTCAACCATCTAGGTTTGACAACAGCTCTAGTGGATCTCCTGGGAACATGTGGAGTAGGAGAAGTTGGATTTGGTGAGGTAGAAGTGAGTGGAGAAGAAACAACTGAAGTATCAAAAGAAGTGTTTGATATAGATTCATGAGTTCGAGTAGATGACATTGAAAGAGAAGAATTAGAAGAATGAGAAGCTTCATTGTAAGTGATCAGATCAGGGAAGCCAAAAGCAGATCCTTGAGGCATTTGTATAGGAAAAGGATCATGATATTGAGAAATCTTCTCATGTAGAGGGAAAACATGTTCACAAAACTTCACATCACTGGAATAAAAGGTTTGTTTTGTGGTCAAAGAAAGAAGTTTGTAACCCTTCTTGGTAGCAGGGTACCAAATAAACACACAGGGTACACCTCTAGCATCAAGCTTGTCAAGACCTCTAGATGGATTCACAGCAAAAGCTAAGCATCCAAAAGTTCTTAGATCATGATAAGCAGGGGATTTCCCAAAGAGTATCTCATAGGGTGTTTTGTTGTGAAGAAGAGCAAGCGGCAATCTATTGGTAATGTAAACAGCAGTAAGAACACAATCATCCCAAAAAGATTTGGGAAGACCAGCCTAAAACCTCAATGCTCTAGCAATCTCAAGTATATACCTATGCTTTCTTTCTACCCTGCCATTTTGTTGAGGTTTGTCAGTGTTAGAGGTTTGATGAAGGATGCCAACAGTTGAGAAGAAAGGATCACAAAAGTCAAATTCAAGAGCATTGTCAGATCTCACCACTTTGACTTTGTGATTGAATTGTGTTTTGAGCAAACTGTATGAAGTTTTGTAGAGTTGTCAGAGCCTCAGACTTATATTTGAGCAAAAATACTCAAATAGCTCTGGAATGGTCATCAACAGTAGTCAAAAAGAATTTATGACCAGATTTGGTGGGGTATTTATAAGGCCCCCATATGTCAATATGAATAAGATCAAAACACTGAGATGCATTACTAAAGCTAAGAGGATAAGAGCTTTTAGTATGCCTTGCCATAGGACATATAAGACAAGTATTCAAAGAATTTGAAATATCAGAAGAGATACAAGAAATGCTTTTCATTTTATTGATAGGAGCATGTCCAAGTCTTAGATGCCAAAGATTACACTTGGAATGAGAAGCTAAGAAACAAGAATCAGACTTAGCAGTATTACTAGATACAATTTGACGTTGTATAGTATCTGAAATGAGAACATGCTTTTTGAGTATCTCAGAATCACAAGGCAAGTCAAGAAGGTAGCAAAGGCCATGACTAGCTTTCCCAATCCCTTTAAGTTGCTTGGTTGTACAATCCTGGATGAGACAAAAACCAGGGTAGAAATTGATCAAACAATGATTATAAGCAACTAACTTTTGAATGGAAAGCAGAGTGTGTTTAAACATTGGCACACAAAGAATATTAGTCAAGACAAGGCCACTAGCAAGAGTAGCAGAACCTATATGGCTTATGGTTACAAAACACCATTAGGTAAATTTATTTTGGACATACGATTGAATATCTTAGGTTGTGAAAGATCAGAAAGATAAGGTGTCATATGGTCAGATGCACCAGAATTCAAAATCCACATACTATGAGTAGTACTAACATTGTTGCAAAGAGACAAACCTGCAAAATTTACCTCAAAAGGATCCTCAATTCCAGTGATTTCTTTACTAGACTGAAAAGTTCCTGGCAATGATCTAAGCAACTGATCAAACTGCTGATGAGTGAAAGTAACTGAACCAGATGACCCCTCCAAAACATCAGTTTCTTGACCTGTATTCAACTGTACATTAGCAGCTGTTCTACCCCCTGAAGGTTGTGTTTCCATTTCTCTGACCATTCCACTTCTGTTGCTTGTGTACTGCAGTTATATCCTTGTTACCAGACTTCTATGGAAACTCTTTTGACTTTGAATGGCATGATGGATATCCAGTAACAGTCCAACATCTTGAAGCTGTGTGACCTTTCATACCACATGCAGTACATTTCATCTCTTGTTTGTTGTACATAGCATTGCTCTCTACATTAGGTTTATTTAGATCTAACACATGCCTCTGACTTTCTTCTTGTTGTATCACACTCAGAGCAGACTCAACACTGGGCAAAGGATTTCCCAAAAGTAATTGACTTCTCTCAGCTGCATAGCATGTGTCAAGAGCATTCAAGAACTGAAAGAGAAGATCTTCTTCTTTCTGTTTTCCAATTGCTTTGAGTAAAGCAAGGACATCAGGTGTCATAGTAGTGACTCTAGGAAGTAATGTCATGGCATCAATCTCTTCCCAGTAAGCCCTCAATCTTGTATACAAATCATTAACAGACGTACCATTATGCTTCACTCCATGTAAATCTTTCTATAACTGATACTTTCTTGACCCATTACTTAGTGCAAATCTTTGCTCTAATTGCAACCATATCTCACATGCAGTTCCTATGTGCATAATTGATCTCTTGATTGACTCACAACAAGCATTAAGTATCCAACCAATGATTACCACATTACAAGTATCCCATTGATCTTGTTTTACAGGATCTTCCTCAGGTCTTGTGATCAACCCAGATACAAAACCAAGTTTTCTTTTTGATGCCAGTGTTATCTCCATGAATTTCTTCCATGCACGATAGTTTCCAGGCCTAGTTAATATTTCTTCAATCCCAACTTGTGCACCATCAGAAGGGTGCAAGAATAAAGGACTTCGCAGATCATTCATATCAAGACTTGATGAAACACTTGCCATTATGATGAAAATGCAACAATTCAAAGAATAAACTCTTTGTAATTGCAATTCTGATTAGCTAGAACTAGTGAAGAAACAATTCACAAGTTTGAAAAAGAAAGAAAACAAGACCTATTTATGTCTAAGGCTTGAATTATCAGGAAACAATCTGATTAATTCGAAGAAGAAATGAACTTCAGAACTAAATTGCAGAAACAATTTGAGGAATATGATCAGTGTGATGAAACCTCAGTAATCTTGATCATCAATCTTCACCTTCATCTCGCATTTGCTCTGATACCATGTTGATTTCATCTTGTTTGTATATGCTAAGAAGGTTTACTGAAGATTATGAACGTAAAGAGAGAAAGGGAGATTGTGTTTGATATAGATTATCTCCTTAATCTTTATTGAATGATCATTAGCTACTTATATAGGAAGTAGTTATCCAGAGTTTAGAGAAAGAAGCTGAGCAGATACATACAAAGACTCAGCAACTAACTAACTAACTCTAACAAACTAACAGACAAACTACCAGAAACAGTTATTGTAATTGAAATCTGTTATCACAGTAAGTAACTAAGCCAGCTCCCTTCAATAGTAGAAGACATAACAAAGGGACTAGGCTCAATATACAACTTCCAAGCCCAACTACTAGAGGTCTAAGAAAAGATCAAACCTCATCAAAGAAGGCAGTGTTCACAAAATATGTCAACATTGTATAAATATTTGACTTCAAAACGGTAAGTCATCTTATTCAGGTGAACAAACTTAAAGCATCAAAAAGATTTCAACGAGATTTGCATCACCAATAATGATGCAACTTAATTTTGAAAATCCACAAATCTTGTTTAAACCGTCAATTTATTTGTGTACCATCTATATCTATATTCTATATTATAATACTAAAGGAGGATGCTGGATGAGAGAGAAAATAAGACATCTTTTGACAAGTGGCGGCCTCTCATTACAAAAATTTCCTCCAAAAAACTTCTCATAAAAATAAAA
>ONZA01014032.1:10881-23958 GCA_900322205.1 Kewa caespitosa | reverse complement strand
ACAAACGCAAATAAATTTCAAACTATAAACAAGTTGTTTCGGTTGACTTTGGGTACAGGGAGTGGACCCTCGAACACTCAAAGGGTTGAAGAGCCTTGATTGCTTGAGATGAGGAGAATTTTGACGTGTCTTGTAGAAAGTGGGGTACCTGTGCAAAGAACGCACATGAATTGCCCCCCGGCGTGGTACGAAGAACGGTCTTCCAACGATCAAGTCAGTAACGAGAGTCCAAGAATAACACATTTGCACAAAGGGGCAAATTGAATGCTCTTTAGGGCACTCAAATCTTCCTTGAGAAATGGAAAAAGTTGAATACTCAAGAGAGAGAAAGTGAGTGTGTAATCTCAATCAGAACCAGTTTGTCAACTGTTTTCATCTTACCTTGAAAGATATTTTTTCCCCCTATTCATAGGCATTTCCCAAAGAATGCTAGGGTTTTGGCCTATCTACTAGGAAGGCGCCACGTGAACATGCCTCCTTTGGACCTAGCAATGAAATGGACCTACATGGGCCAACAATCTGATCTGGGCATATGCTGGACACGTGCCATTCTTCATATCTTTTGGAATCTTCTGTTGGTACCGCCACATCCAAGATGGTCCATCATCGGTGCCAGGGGTGCCCCTCGACAGTGCACCCCTTCGTCCCTCTCTCTAGTAGGTCCCTCGTCGAAGGGGGAATAAGGGTCTCTTCAGCCTGCTACCAGGAGAACTCGTCGTCCTACCCCTGGAAGAGGGGACGAGGGTCAATTTCCTAAGCCCCTAGAGTAGGGGGGAGTCAAGGTACTCTCAACGGCCTATTGGCCCACTGAGAGGTACGACCCCGTAGAGAGGCTTGGGCCGAAAAAGGGAGGTCCAATATGTACCCGTAAGACTGATGAGGGAGTAGTGAACGGGACCATGGGCTTGGAAGGAAGCCCATGCCGAAACCAACCAATCATTTACCCCTCGCATTGGGCATGGCGACAAGTGGCAGGTTCTGGAGTCTTGTCTTGGCATGTTCTTTGACGGGTGTGACGTTTCACCCAAGGGGCGTAACCTTTCGCTCCCCGGTCGCTTTGCCTCTATAAAGATAAGGCCCCTCACCACTATTCCCTTAATTTTCTCTTCTTTAATTTTTTGATTTTTAGAGAGATGAAGTTTTAGAGAAAGAAGCTCCCCATCCTTGTTCGCACGCAGGACCGAGGGCCTTATCGGTTTCCACCACTGCGTCGTCTCTTTCTCAAGTATCTTTGTCTCCCTTTGTAAATATGTATCTTAACGACTTTTAATGGGATCCTTTCCTCGGGGCCGTCGTCGAACTGACCCCGGAGTCCTTCTTAGCGCGCCTGAAGGGGGCGGCGGAAGCGATCCATCCCTCTGACGCGGACAGGGGCTTTTGGTCCCGGGGAATCAAACCCTGGGAAAGTCCCCCTTCGGGCCCATGACCATGTTGGCCAGGAGATCGACATGAATAACCTATGCGAAGAGGAGGGACCCCCATCTAGGGGTCATGAGGGAAGGGCCGACCCCTCGTAGGGCCCTCGGTTTCCTCTCCCTAAGGAAGTTAGTAATAAGTCATCGAAGAGAAACACCGACACAGTAGGAAAAGATACCAATAACGGTAATAATGATGGTGCTTCTTCTCCAGCGAGCTCGGCAACACCGGTGCAGGCTCGACGTGTCCATAAGAAGACTGTAGCTAGAAGGATTGCTCGAACGAAACAAACGGCGTGCATGGTGCCCCACACAGTTGAGGACGAGATATACTCGCCATCCGCCGAGACCGCCAAGTCCAAGCAATCGGGAAGAAGGAAGATTTTTCTGGACGAGAGTTCGGAGCTGGCTTCATCTATTGGTAAGTGATTTTTAACTTTTACCTTTATTTTGCCCCGGTTCTAGCTGGCTCATCGCGCTTCGGACCCCGACACGGTCACCATAGCCTGATTCCCCCCATACACTATCACAGTAAATATGGCAGGGGCTTTAAGGAGAAGGAAGCCGAAGCGAACGAAAAAGGAGAAGGCGGCTTCAAATACGGATCCGAGCACCATTCCCAGCAATTGGGCGATACCTGATGAGCAGCATAACCTATACTAGTCATGGGTCGGGGGTCCCGAGAGGTTGATCTTGATAGCACCAAAAGGAGGGTCGATGGTTGACACCCCTGAACGCGCTCTTGCCTTTCATAAGCTTTTGGTAAATTCGGTTTCTGAGTACCCCTTTACCCTTTCGCCCTCTCTCTGCTGAGGGTCCTCGCTGTCACTCCGGTGCAGCTTCTCCCCAATAGTTGGGGACATATTACTTCATTATTTTTTGCAATGTACATAAAACAACGTCCACTCTCGGTCTTTTGTCTCTTGTGACCAACGGCCCCAGGCCGCACCAAAGGGTGAACTCCCTTTTTTACTTTGAGCCGAGACACGAGTACGCCTTTGGGCCCATGATGTCGTTCAAGAACAAAGATTGAGTCTCCAAGTACTATTACGTTGGGGCCCACAAGGAGGGTTTCTTGGACGGTATCCCTCAGTGGAATTCCTCTCCAGGATCGGTCTCTTTTGGCGTACCCTCGATGGAAGATAGGGCCCCCCTAAAGCTCTTCGACTATGAGTGAAGCTTCGAAAGATGGACACAATGATCTGGATGAAGCTTCTCTTTCGGTGGATACCAGAGAGGAAGTGGCTCGAGGTGGAGGAGCTTCTGGTGTACCATGGGATCAGCAATGCCATGGACCGGGGTATTTTCCCTTTGTTTCATTTTTAATGTGACTTGTTCCTTCATCGTTGTTTGCTAACCATTCTTGTTTACTGTCGGCAAAGCTAGCTCGTGATTCACTGATGTCCAACACGGCGGGTCCGGACAAGACGGGGGTCTCTTCGCGGGAGGACCTCCAGGCCAGGATGGTGGTCGAGAACCAGCTTGTCCTTGCCAAGGCGAAGGCGGTGAGTCTTGTGTTTAACGTCTTCTTATTGATTTTATGCTCTGTTTCTTACCTCTTGTCTTTCGTCCTCGCAGAGGGTTGAAGCCAAGAAGAAGGGTGTCAGGAAGAAGCGCAAGAGGGAGATGGCAAACTCCTCGTTCTCCAGTGATGACGAGTTCTTCGGTGCCTAAGACTTTGAAGAAGACGGGCCTCGGGAAGGAGTTGAAAAACGTTGTGGAGGTCCTCTCGGAATGCAGTTTCGAGAGGGACGTTTCGACGGCGGTAGTCACGGGGCTCGCTGCAGTGAAACCTCCATCCGGGTCCATCAAAGATAAGGGGAAGAAGCCTCTCGTTGCTCCTCCACCTCCCCCTTCGCCTCCTGTAGGGGCCAGTCGAGGGGTAGCCTCTCGCCGAGGGGCCTTCTCCCCCGGTACCTCTCATGTACTCCGGAAGAGAGGAAGAAGGTGGTCGCCTCGTCCTTGGAGAGGGCCATAACTGAGGAGGATGAGAGGTTCTTGGAGGACCGTCTGGGCGCTACCGAGTATATGGCCCGTCGTCTAGCTGCAGAGGTATGTCTCTTCTTGGTTGCTTCTTGGTCTCTTTTTGGTTTTTGGGCTAACTTGCTTTCTCTTTGTGTAGGCGGTGCTCTTCTCTTGTTACTGCAACAAGATGGTTCGGCGGGAGGTGTCGTCCTAGGAAGTTGAGAGGGAGAGAGATGAAGCTGTATCGGCTAAGGAGAGGGATGAAGAGGCCAAGAAGAAGGCCGAGAAGGAGAGGGACCGGTTGTCCCAACATTGCAGCTCTCTCGAGAAGGAGAAGGTTGAGGCTGACACAAAGCTTGCTATAGTTGAGGCCGAGATGGCTGAGGAGAAGAAGAAAGTCACAATTCTTGAAGCCGAGCTTGCCAAGGAGAAGTCCGAGAAAGTGGCGGCAAAAGCCGCTTACAAGTCCTTGGAAGACAAGATGGTAGCCTCCGAGAGGGTGTTCCTAGAAAGCCTCAGGGAGCCCTTCATGGCCATTTTCGACTCCGAGGAGGGCTACTCGGCCATGTTGGGGAGACGGGTCATGATGCGCCTATCCCAGACGGGGGAGGATACATTGACGACTGAGGAGGCTTATGTTGAGGAGCCGGGGTGGAACCCTCGGGTCACTACAGTAAGACCTTGATTTTGACCTCTTAGACTTCAATACCAACTTCCTGCATGCGATCAGGGATCACCTTGGGCCTCACGCCAAGGGTGTTTGCGGTGAGGAGGACGAGGATCGAGGTGTCGGTGAGGACTTGTCTCCCCTGGAGGATGCTGCTGAGGGTGTGTCTTCGCCCCAGGGTCATGATGCCGTCGAAGATGATGCGGCCTACATTTCTTCCCCCCTCTCCCATTCATCTTGAGGAGAGTTGTAGTTTTTTACTTTTGTTTTGTACTAAATCTTGAACAATTTTATTTTGCAATGGAAGTCGTCTATTTTTCCTGTGTAATGCCACGTTCTTCTATTTGTCCCGGCCTTGGTCGAGTGATCTCTTTTGGATGTGACAAAAACCGAGGAATTTTGTCAAAGCGATGGACGAGAGGTAATCATCCTTTGTCTGTTGTAGTCTTCTTCCGTCCACTTGTCCCCACTTGAACAAGGAAGGGTGTTGAGGACGAAAGGACCTAGGCGAAGGGTGGGCCTTCGTCTTGTGATGTGCGCTCGTAGTAGCACTGAGGGTGGGAAATTTGTCTTCAACACTTAGAATTTTTCTGGCACTTTTTGATGATGCTCGCGGATCAAGGCGTTATCTCCTTGGAAAACGTTCCGGATTGCCTTCATTATCTTCTTGGGTGACGTTACGCCATGTGTCACGCATCCCCTATTTTCCTCAAATGATCTGGTTTTTCGACCGTGCCTGACTTTGCCTATAAAAGGAAGGCCTTTGGTTCATTTTCTCGTTGCACCTTTCCCTTTCTTCCGTCACTTTCCTTTCTGAGTAAAGAACATGCCCTTCTTTTCTCAGCGTTCTTCCATTTTTGTTTCTTTCTCCCCTTTCTCCCATGGTGAGATGGGCTACGTCCATGGCTATGACGACCCTGGTGGTCTCGTCCCCACATTCGATCCATGTTTAACACTTTTTGACGATTGTGGCCTCCATGGGCTCAATTTGCTTATCTCATTGCTCTTCGGTCATTAACATCCTCGACTTATGAAGGGATGCCGGTCGGTTCGGGGTTTGTTAGCTATTGTTCGGCCTTCAGCCCACTGAATCAGTTTTTGGTGGTTTTCATCCATTTTCCATTCGCAGCCCAGAAGATGAGCTTCCGCCCGTTTCGATGCCCTGACCGCTTTCTCTTTTGGGGACTGAGAGAGGCAGTTTTGTCTGGTTGATGTATCTTGTCTCCTCGGGAAAACAGAGTGCTTGAGCTGGAGAAGGTGTGGTGGAGCTGGCGTCTTGGATATGCTATTGCAGGAGATAGTGGAGTGTGCTTGGAAAGCATTTATCCAAGTTGGGAAGGACTTGACGTATTATGTTACGTCCTCGTCCTCCCCTCTCCACGCCCCTCTTCCTCCCATGGGGGCTCTTGGCTCTCTTCCAGCAGCTTTGTCTGGGTGCCCCCTTTGCCAAAATTTGGGGGCTCTCTCCCCCACACGGAAGAACTTGGCGTATTATCTTTCCTTCAGCACTTAGATTTTATCATTGTACTTTGCTCTTGTATGCCGAAATCTTTGTAAAAGACTTTAATGAAATATAAGAGAGTTTGATGATTATCTGCCCCCTAGGACGGGGTCTCGTCTCTTCTTCCTTATTGCCTTTTGAATTTGCCCTTCATCTAACTTTGCATGTTGTGAACTAGAACGGGATTCTTTTTCTCTGCCCCCATGGTGGCGCCTCGTGAAACTGTTTCGTACACTAAGTCCATTTGCCCCCAGGGTGGGGTTTCATCTAGCTGTGTTGTAGACTAAGTGCACTTGCCCCTAGGGTGGGGCTTCTTCTAACAGTGTCGTCGACTAAGTTCATTTGCCCCGGGGTGGGGCTTCTTCTAAATGTGTCGTAGAATAAGTTTAATGCCCACGTGGTGGGGCTTCGTCTAACTGTGTCGTAGACTAAGTTCATTTTCCCCCGGGGTGGGGCTTCGTCTAAGCGTGTCGTAGACTAATTTTATTGCCCCAATGGTGGGGCTTCGTCTAACCGTGTCGTACACTAAGTTGAATGCCCCTAAGGCGGGGCTTCGTCTTTCAAAAAGTAATGGAGAATTTTGCAAAGCAATATATAGACGAAAAGGCATGATAGCCGAAAACAAATCCATTCTTGGCTTCTTGGGGGAGCCGACCCCTAATGGCCAAAGGCCTCACAAAATGATAAAGGCTATTTTGGGGAGCCTGCCCCTTTCGGCCGAAGGCCTCGATAAAATGGATAAGAGGCTGCTCGGGGGAGCCTACCCCGTCATCTAGAGAAGTCTAGGAATCAAAAGAGGCTATTGAAGAGTGCCTACCCAGACGAGGTTCCATGATGAGACCGCATCCTAGACCAAAAACTTCCGGAGGTTGTTGATGTTCTAGGGCCTTCCTATCTTCCTCCCCTCAAGGGTTTTCAGTCGGTAAGTCTTTCAATTTATGACTTCCGCCACCCTGTAGGGTCCTTCCCAGTTGGGGGTCATTTTCCCCTCTTCATTATGCCTTCCCACGGATTCCATGGTTCTCAAGACAAGGTCCCCTACATTCAGCTTCCTCAGTTTCACCCTTCGGTTGAAGGCTCTTGTCATCCTTTGCTTGTAGATCTCGACCCTTAATATCGAATCTCCTCATACCTCTAAGAGGAGGCCGAGGTCATGTTTTTTTCCTTTCATCGTTCATTGCGGGGTCGAAGTGTTCAACCCTCGGACTCTTGTTGGCTAGCTCCAGCGGGAGTACTGCCTCATATCCATAGACGAGATTGAACGGCGTTTCTCCCATGATGGTCTTCTCAATAGTTCTCGACCCCCATAGAACCTCCGTTAGCATGTCGGCCCATAGCCCCTTGGCTTTGTCAAGTTTCTTCTTAATGTCGTTCACCGAGATTTTGTTGCTTGATTCTACCGGATCATTCATCTGGGGCCTTGCCACAGCTGTGAAGTTTGCTTTTACCCCATACTATTCCAACCAGTCGGTGAGCTTCGGCCTGCCAAACTATCGGGCGTTATCAAAGATGATGCTTCGGGGGGTGCCGAAACGCATGACGATGTTCTCCAGAATGAACTTCTTCACATTGGCAACTGTTATGTTCTTAAAGGCCCTCACTTCAATCCATTTGGTGAAGCAGGCGACGATGATGATGGCGTACTTTAGCTGCCCCAATGCATGCGGGAAGGGACCTACTATGTCCATGCTCCATAGGTGGAAGGGCATCGGAGAGAGAGGATTGGTATCAACTCGACGGAGGGGAGTTTCGGGACTGGAGAGAAGACTTGGCACTTCTCGCAGCTTCTGGTCATTTCGACTGCATCACTCTTCAAGGTGGGCCGGTAGAAACCTAATCTTAGGATCTTGTGGGCTATGGTTTGTCCTCTCTGATGAGCTCCGCATATGCCAGCGTGGGCTTCTCGGATGATCTCTCTTTCCCTTGTGTCTTCGAGACGCATTTCAACAGCGAATGGATCAGAACTTTCTTGTACGATGTATTGTCTCGGAGTTTGAACCATTTAGCTCTTGTCTAAACTTTCTTAGCTTTATTCTCGTCATTAGGGAGTTTCCCTTCTCCCATCCATGCCGTCAATGGCTCCATCCACTCGTCTCTACGGTCGAGTAGAAAGACTTTGGCTTCTAATTCGATACTCCTCTTCTCCTTCTCTTCCCAAAAGATGTTCCGGGAGACCCCTTCGACAGACGCCAGCGCGTCAGTGTGGTGGTTCTCCGACCTCGGGATGTGTTCTACTATCACTTCTTCGAAGCGCTTGATCATCTCACGGACTTTTCGAGGTATGCCTTCATCCCTTCTCCCTTGGCTGCGTAGTCTCTGGAGATCTGTGAGACTACGAACAGGGAATTTATCCTCACTTTGAGTTTTTTCGCCCCGGCGAATTGAGCCATCTCCATCCTGGCGATGAGGGCCTTATACTCAGCCTCGTTGTTGGACTCTTGGAACCCAAATCTCATTGCATACTCAAAAACGTCTCCCTCTTCCCAGGTGATGACGATGCTTGCCCCGCTTCCGCTCTTGTAGGACGAGCCGTCCACACTCATCAACCAGGACTCGGTCCAGTAACTTGGCGTCTTCTCTAAAGGCGTCAGTTCGACCAAGAAGTCTGCCATGGCTTGGCTCTTTATCGCCCTTTCTGGGCTCATATGAAATATCATAATCGGTAAGCTCGTGAGCCCACACATGCGCTCTTCCAGACAAGTCAAGTTTGCCCAGTATCTTCTTTAGGGGTTGATTTGTTAGGACGGTTATGGGATGGCTTTGGAAGTAGGGTCTTAGTTTCCGGGAACTGATAAGGACTCCAAGGGCGACCGTTTCGGGGACGGAGTACCGGAACTCGGCACCGCACAAGGCATGACTGGTAAAGTAGACGGGCTCTTGTCTCCTCTCTTCCTCTCTGACAAGGACTGAGGCGATGACCCTTTTGGAGATGGCGAGGTAGAGGAAGAGTCTCTCCTTAGGCCTGGGCGAAGCTATTTTGGGTAAGGAGGTCAGGTACAGCTTCAGCTTCTCATAGGCTTCTTGTGCTTCATCGCTCCATTTGAACCTCGTCCCCTTCCTAAGTGTCGAGAAGAAGTGCGATCATTTGTCGGCGGACTTGGAGACGAACCGGTTGAGGGCCGCGATGCAATCGGTCAGCTTTTGAACGTCTTTGATGCATTTGGGTGGCTCCATGTTGATCACGGCCTTTACCTTCTCCAGGTTGGTGTCTATGCCTCTTTCACTTACCATGACCCAAGAACTTTCCTCCCCTCACCCCAAAAACACATTTCTTCGAGTTGAGCTTCATCTTGCTTCTCCTTAGAGTTTTGAATGTTTCTCTCAGGTCCTCCATGTGGTTGGAGGACTTCACGCTCCTGGTGATGAGGTCGTCCACATAGGCTTTGAGGTTTCTGAGAATTTTCCCTCCGAAGACCTTTTGGACGAGTCTCAAAAAAGTCACACCGGCATTCTTCAAGCCAAAGGGCATCATCGTATAGCAAAAGACTCCATCGTCAGTGATGAAAGCCGCTGAGCTCTGATCTTTCTTCTTCTTGAAGACTTGGTGGTATCCGGAAAAGGCGTCCATGAAACTCTGGAGTTCATGGCCTGTGGTAGAATCAAGAAGATTGTCTATCCTCGGAAGAGGGAAGTGGTCCTTTGGACAGGCCTTGTTCAAATCGGTATAGTAGATGCACATTCTTTAGCTCCCGGCCGCCTTCTTCACCATCACGACGTTGGCGATCCACTTATGGTATCGGCATTCTCTTATGAAACCGGCTTCCAGCAGCTTCTTCACCTCGCCGACGCGGCTCGGCTTAGCTCTTCGCATAGGTGTCTCTTCTTCTACTTGATGGGTATCAGCGTCAGTCTTCCATGAGGGATCTATCGATGCCAGGCATCTTGTCAGAGCCGAAGGTGAAGACGTCTTGGTATTCCCAAAGGAGCTTTGTCACTCCCTCCGTGGTGGTCTCGTCCAGCTCGTCACCAAGGTATGTGACTCGTTCTGGATGAGAGGCGTCAAGGATGACCTCTACCTTGCCACCGAAAGGGGTGGCTCTCTCTCTTTCTTCGATCCTTGCGTCGGCGGCCTTTGGTGGTCTGATGTCTACCATGAGGCACTGCACTTCCTTCCCCTTCTCCTCCTTCGTGGGTGTAACATCTTCTATCTTTACGATGACTCTTTCTTTAGGAATTTCTTTCTTCCTCTTCCTCGAGCTGTTCTCGGCGTGGGCCAAGGCGTTGGTCTCCACAGGTGCAGCGCTTTCTCTAGAACAATGTTCTTGCTGTTCAGGCATTGGACTTAGCATGTCAGGGCTTCTTTTTGATCGCCAAGGATCTTCCCAACTTCCCCGTCGTCCCTGTGGAATTTCAACGTGAGTAGCATCATGTTGGGAGTTTCTTTGACTTTATTTAGCGTCGATCTCCCCAGGAGAACGTTGCATGGAAGCGGGACATTGACGAAAAGTAACTCCAAGACGACACGCCTGGCTTTGTTCTTCAGCCTTTTTTTTACTGGGAGTTGGATACTTCCCATAGCTAGGACTTTGTTCCCGCAGAACCCTAGCACCGAGTGGGTGCTAGGTATCACTTTATCTGAAGTGTAGCCGAGGTCCATGAGGCAACTGGTCGTGATCACATTCATCGAGCTTCCCATATCTACTAGGACTCTTTTTACCAACGTGTTGGTGACCTTCACCTCGACGATGAGGGGGTTGTCGTGAGAGAATTGGAGAGGCCTCATGTCTGTTTTGTCAAAGGTTATTAGCTTTCTAAACTTGGGAACTTCCTCAATCAACATGATTTGATTGAGGGATCTGAGGTGAGCTCGTCTTGCTTTGTTTGTATGGCCAGTTCTTATCGGGCCACCCGAGATGACAGCCACCTCGTAGGAGTCCAAGGAGGATCCTGAGGCCACAGGCTCGGCTGTTGCCCCCTGGCCTGGCAGGACGGTGGTCGTACCCTTTTCTTTCAGGAAGGAATTGAGCTTCCCTTCTTGCGCCAGTTTCTCATGATGTAAGCCTAAATCTCAGCAGTACCTCGTACTATGCTCATTCTCTTTGTGGTACTAGCAGAAGAAGTAAATCTTCCATGTTCCTTTCTTCATCGAGGTTGGGTTGGGTAGTAGCTTTGGGTCAATTTTTTCCGAGACATCTTCTTGATTGCAATTCAAGATTTGATTCACAGTGGGACTCTCCGGTATCTTTCTTTCGGGCTTCCCTCTCCCTTTGAACCCACTTCTACCTCCCCCTCTTCCCCATGCTTTCTTCTTGAACTGAGGCTTCTCGACTGTCAGCGTTTCAGCCTTTTTTCTTTCATTCCTTGATGGTCTTTGCTTGTCATCATACTGCGTCTCTCGTCGATGCCCCTCGTTCACCACGTCTCATCCAGACCTTTCCCAACCTGTGAACAGCTTGGACGAATAGGCTCGAACGAAGGGTAGGGTGAGCTTCTCCTTCTTCAGCTTCATGTGTTCAAACTCCTTCAAGATCTCACTTCCTTTGACGATACCTTTGACGTAAGCCATGCATGCTATTGTCTGATCGAGATTGGTGATCTCTAGGCATTTGTCGTTGAAGCATTTGCCGTAGTCGTTCATCGGTTCCTTCTTCCCCTAGCAGATGTTGAAGAGGTTTTCCAAGCATTTCTCAGTTTTTTCACATGTCATGAAGTTTTCTGTGAAGACACAATAGAGCTCATCGAAGCTATGATTGTTGTGACGAGGGAGACTGTCCATCCACTTAAAGTTCCCTACCTTCCAGGGTCCCGACGAAGTGTCGGCAGTAAATGGCGTCATTCCACTCTTGCATCATCATCACTGCCTCGTGGGCCATTAGGTGCTCTCGGGGTAAGGTTGTCCCACTGTACTTCTTCATCTTTCCTATCCGAGAGTTCAGGTTCAAGGGATAAGCCATGATCTCTTCGCTGAAATGGACCTTCAGTGTAAGGTTCGGGCTTATCTATAATCCCCTGAAACTCTTTGTGATGTTATCGTTGTCCTTGGGCCCTAGACGGGTTCGGACGTTCCCTCGCTGCCCCTGTACCATTTCGGTTTGTCTATGTCGGATAATCCCCCTAACGTCTTCTTTCTTAGGGTTCTCTACCTCCCCTTCAGCCGCTCTCCTCCTCTTCTTCATCGCTTTGATGGAAGGTTGGAGGTCAACTTCATTTCCTCTAGGCTTTCCATGCCTCTTCGTGCTCTCGCTTCGTACGGAGGCTTTCGACTTGCTCCTGGACTTCGACGAGGAAGAGTTGGAATCGCTCAGGATGAAGGGGGGTCTTGAGCACCTTGGTGGTACGCGACTCCAGTTCATGTTTGCTCTTCGAGTGCTCATTCGTTTTCTTCAAAGCGCCTCCGTCTTGGTACTTCGTCGCTCCGACATGCTGGAGGATGTTCCTGGAGGGTCGTGAACATCTTATTCACGTCCCCCAAGTATGTTGGCTTGAAGGGCTACCAGCTCCTCCCTCGTGATAGGGGGCGGGGTTACACCTCGTCTCCCTGCTTACGAGGCCGACTGGTCTTCATCGTGGTTCGACATCGAACTTGTCTTCCTGGATTCAGGTGTTTGTATGTGTTTTTTGCTCCTCAATCTCATGCAACCTTGACTGGCCACTCCCAACGAATGGTGCCAAATGTTTCGGGTGATTTTGGGTACAGGGAGTGGACCCTCGAACACTCAAAGGGTTGAAGATCCTTGATTGTTTGAGATGAGGAGAATGCTAACGTCTCTCGTTGGAAGAGGAGTACCTGCGCAAAGAACACACGTAAACTACCCCCGACGTGGTCCGAGGAACGGTCCTCTGACGATCAAGTCAGTAAGGAGAGTCCACGAAAAACAGATTTGCCAAAAGGGGAAAATTGAATGCTCTTTAGGGCACTCAAATCTTCCTTGAGAAATGGGAAAGACTTGAATACTCAAGAGAGAGAAAGTAAGTGTGTAATCTCAATCAGAACCAGTTTGTCAACTGTTTTCTTCTTGGCTTGAAAGATGTGTTTGCCCCTTATTTTTAGGCATTTCCCAAAGAATGCTAGGGTTGTGGCCTGTCCACTAGGGAGGCACCACGTGGACATGCCTCCTTTGCGCCTAGCAACGAAATGGACCTACATGGGCCATCAATCTGATCTGGGCATGTGGAGGACACGTGCCGTTCTTCATATCTTCTAGAATCTTCTATTGGTACCGCCCCATCCAAGATGGTCCTTCGTCGATGCCTTGGGTGCCCCTCGGCAATGCACCCCTTCGTCCCTCTCTCCAGCAGGTCCCTCGTCGAAGGGGGAATGATGGTCTCTTCAGCCCGCTACCAGGAGAACCCCTCGTCCTACCCTGGAGGAGGGGACGAGGGTCAATAGCCGAAGCCCCTTGAGTAGAGGAGGGGTCAAGGTGCTCTCAACGGTGAACAGGCCCGCCGAGAGGTACGACCCCGTAGATAGGCTTGGGCCGGAAAAGGGGGGCCTAATCTTTACCAATAAGACTGATGAGGGAGTAGTGAATAGGCCCATGGGCTTTGAAGGAACCAACCAAACACAAGTAATGGTAAAAAAAATGTCG